>OMKY01139808.1:1685-18430 GCA_900302395.1 Bregmaceros cantori
GAGTCCCCCCCCCCCCCCAAAAAAAAACAAAGGGGAATTGCTGTGTTACGTGCATCAACCAAGTAGCAACAGTGTTAACAATGTTAAACAGGCCAATGTCTGTTGGAGAATATCCAGAGGAGGCTACTCTATTTAGAATGGTCGTGTGGACAGAATTGAGTTGAAAGTAAGCACTTGTGCAATATATTCACAAACACACTAGAACATAACATGTTGAAGTGATTGGCAGCCGGCAAACGTCACTACTAAATGAAATGGAATTGTAAAATGACAGGAATATTGCTTGGAATTGCAGTAAGTTATAGGGTTAATTACACTGTGTACCTGGGGACTGGCCTACGGTCATCCAGAGGGAACCGGGTCATTGCCACTGTGGCCCGAGGCAATGTTTGATAGGACGTGCCTAGTTACCAGTTGACCCCGTTCTGATGATGTGGGCCGTCAGTGCTGGTGGAGAGAGGGGGGTATCCACGCAACATGGCTGTGGGGTGTGGTTGCTAATGTTAGATATTAGCCTCACGGAGTGTTACCACCATAACTACTGTAGTTGATGCTTTAAACGGCGTCAGAAGTCCCAAAAATGCCATAGCCGCCTTTCATCGCCTATACCAAATTGGCCCATGTCTCGATTCAAATAATTTGATTGGTCAGCCCGTATATGGGCAACGTCTGCCGGATTCGCCCAGTCCCAATGTACCGTCTAGCGGCGTGCAATGTGTGGACGATCCGTTGGTTCTGGCTCACCAGGCTCAGGAACGAGAGCATTTCAAACAGACATGGATTTTTAAAATGCTTTGAATTGAGACCTGATCGCGCGTCAACTATAGATCACTTGAGGAGCTGCTCTAATGGGCATCAATCTGGTGGAAACCCATGGTTAGCTGGATGTGCTTGGAAGTGTTACATTTAGCCAAATACACATTGGATTGTTTCCCAAACTTCACAGATCATCTTACCCTTTCTCCAATGAACAGATGGAATGTTTATTTTGCTATGTTAATGTTTAACTAGTCAGAACACAAAATATTCTGTGACAAAATATTCATATTTTCATGCTCAGAATCAGTATGGAGCGCTCTGCTCGGGAAATAGCCGGCAGTCAATGAGTTAAAAACATAGACTGTATATAAAGTAGACGCAGTGTGCATGACTTCATCCCATTGCTTTTATCAAACTCAGGTTGTGCCCCCTGACTGCGCGCTGCCATTGTTGATAGTACCCGTATATCCGGGACAAGGAGAGATAGAGAGAGATATACAGTATATGAGAGAAAGAGACACGCCACACACAACTAACCGATAATTATCCTGGCAAATACATTAAAAAATCAATTAGGAAGATCTTTAAATAGGTTAAAACAGGCTGCTAAGATTGGAATATTTGTATTGGAATTCCCTGCGGAAGTAGGCACAGACATCAAAACTAATGAGGTGTCCATTTTCATATACAGTCTACTGTTAAAAAGATGAGCACAACATACATCCATTTATGCTACACAATGAGCATGACTCATTTGTGCATTTAAAGTTGTTGTTTTTTCCTGACGTAGTTCCAAGTACTGTACTTCAGCTAAGACTGCACAATGAGTTTAAAATGTCTCCATTTCGTGGTTGTCAGACCAGCTCACTTCTTAGTTCCCAAGAGCTCAGGTGTGAATTATTTGGACTCCGGTGAAGACATTCTGTATTTCCACGCACTGCTACCTCGGATGCTTGGATCAACAACACAATACTGCCACCACTTGCCCAGGCAGCAAAACAATGTTGTTTGTAAAAAAAACACACACACACACACAAAGATAGAACAACTGCAGCTCGGCCGCTCTCCTCCAAGGCTGAAACCCCCAAGGTTAGCCCGGGCTAGAAGTTACAAAACATTATTTATCTACATGTTTTTGTGTGCAACTGCAGTTCAGAGTTGCTGAACAAGGAGAACCGCGCGGAGGGAACGTGGAACCAGTTTAACATAATAAATCAGAGCTCCGCACGATCGTATGAGATGCACAGCTGAACAAACAAGAGCAAATTGATTCACTGCCAGCATCTTTTAAAACTTAACCGAAAAACACAGAGTTCTTCTTTCTAAACTTTATCTCACTTTCTGTTACGAAACGTACTGATTGATCTAAAGCCCCCCATTCTTAAGCAGGGGTCCGAGGACCCCTAGCGGTCCATGGGGACATCCCAGGGGGTGAAATGAAACAACACTGGCGGTTTCATTGTTCACTAGCACTAAGACATACATTTCACCAGCAGTTTGAAGTGATACTATGCATTTTTCCACAGTATTCTAAATGTTTCTGCCATATTATCGAGTTCCATATACATAAATTTGGCTATTACCCTTAAAATAAATGGGTCGCGTTGGCCGAGTGGTTATGGACACCACACTTAACGCGACCTCATTCATGTTAGTGGCGCTGCGTCTACTGCAGCGTCGGCAGTGTCGCGAGTTCGACTACGCTCGTCGACTTGTCTGCAATGTCTACCCCGATCTCTTCAACCCAGTTTCCGATTAATCCTATGCAATAAAGATGGAAAAACGCCGCTGACAGCGGAAAAAAAATAACTTAAGAAAATAAAATAAACAGGTCCCCAAGTGACGGGAAGTATGCTACTTTAAATTAAAGTTATGAAGATGTTGTTTTGCATCGTTTAAAGTTGTACAAATAGTCGCCCCCCCTCCCGCAGAAATGGTTTGGGGCCCCTGCCCTAAACCTAAACGAGCCATAATTTTTCTGGAAAACCATTTTCTAGCCATTTTATAGCCATTTAATAGCGATTTCAGAACATAGGGATTTCGGAACATAGGGGTGTTCCCCTGAATACAAACAAAATCAGCCAGGGTAAACCCCGGAGCTGAAGCAGGGACGAGACCGAGACTAAATTCAATTCGAACGACGAAGCCTAAATCGTTCTGTCTAATTATTATTGGTGAAAGTGCAGCAATTGTGCCAACAATTTTAATCAGGCAACTCCTGTTGTCCGTATTGAGAATGAGCAGCGACTGAGATAACTACTCGGACACCAGAGCAAATCAAAGAGAAGATCGTTCTCCTGAGGTCATCTTTACTTTTTCCAGTTGTCGTGGCAACCGCCTCACTTTGGCAGCTGCATCCGTGCAGACAATTTGAGAAACAGCTGCAGCGTCGGTGTGCCAAACGCCTCAAGGAAAGAGGACACTGGATGGAAGGGGCATGTTCCATTTGCCCAGCACAGCTATGCTTTTTTGTCAGCTACCTGCAGTTACATGCAAAAGTTTGGGAAACGCTGATAATTTTCATAATTTTCCTTTATAAATCAATGGCTGTTCAGATCAGCAATTTCAGTTAAATATATCATACAGCAGACAGTGATATTTGAAAAGTATGAACCATGTTTATAGGATCTAAAGAAGGTGTGAAATAATGAAGATTGGCGCATACATTTGAGCACTCCAACATAAAAATTACATCAAAACTTAGAAGATCCTCCTTTTGCAGAACTAGCACAAAAACAATACATTAAATTTATCGTCCATCAAAATTTGTTATTTGGTTATTTTTCAGAATCACAATGAATTTTATTGGGCATAGAGACAATGCACAACATGTAACAAGGCAAGGGATAATTCACAACATGTGATAACTTACACATAATATACACCATACACACAATATACACTAGAGATAATGCACACCCTGCGGTATTATTCACATAATATACACCATATACACAATATACACTAGATATATACACGACATAGGAAAGTCTACTCGTGATATACCCATATACACAATATACGAGCGGAATTTTATGGAGTGGAAACGGAAACGAAAAAAGATTCCTTTAAATGTTCCAGAACAGAAACAGAACATTATGAAATCCACAAAACCGGTTAAAAACATTTTTTTTTTCTTTCTCGATATATTTTAGCACATCCTATGTCTAGGAAACTATTTCTGTCCACTTTCACTCGTTTCACTGTCAGTCATCAAGCCCCATGCATCTGGGGCTCCTTCTTGTGAACAGACGAGGAAGCGAATGTAATGGTGTTAATACCGTTGCACTGAAGTTTGAAACTCCACCAAATATATTTTGTATAAAAACTACATCTAAACTTAACATTGCACAATATAAGGAACTTTAAGAATGAACGAAACGTTTGTGTTCTGAACTGGTTCAGGATCAATATTTTGGTGACTGAACGGTTCAGAGAACGAAAACGTTAAATATAGACCTGCCTAAACCGCTCGGAACGGAACGTTTTAAAAATAATTTTGTTTTCAAGCCTTGGTATGGGGGGATATTTTCCTATGGCTACCAATGAGATACATAGGTTTTCTTTTTTAGGTAAATCGGCAGATATATCGGTTATTGGCACAAGTTGTTTATCAATATCGAAAACACAGAAAACCGAAAATTCCCCCAAATTAGTCGGACGTTACTCAAAAGTTGTGAAGTGTGATCCACATGGAAGATAATTGAAAGCCGACTTGTAAGGAGCTGAGCGCTTGACTTGCTGACTGGCCGTGAGCGCCTGGCCTCTCCGACTCCTGACATATTGCAGCATCAGTCGAAAGACAGCTCCTTTGAAACTCAACTTCTGGCAAACATGTCCAGTTGTTTTCATGGACTTTCATATTTCAAAAAGGCAATGTGCAATTTCATCATCGTAATGTCATGGGGTAAAAAAAGAATTGGTTTCAGCTATTTGCGATTTGTGGTGGTTTGTGGTGTGTGTGTGCGTGTGTGAACGTAGAAACATGCATGTATGTATAATACATGCATGATTGTTGGTAATAATTGTTTGTTTGCTCAAGCGCCGTTTTTCATTTTTTATTGAGAGGCACAGTGATAGGATTAAATCAGAAACTGGGATGATGATGCCGTGGGGAGACATTGGAGAAAGGCCGGAGCGGGGATTAGCCCGCGGCACTGCTCAACCTGTGGTCTGGGTGGCGCTCTATTAAGTTATTCATGTGCTGTCAGTAACTAGAAAGTAAGTAGACTAGAGAGTAGTCAGTAATCGAACTTGGCTACTTTTAAGAGAAGTAGTGAATCATTTAGTACTCCTTTCTTAACGTAAGCGCCATTTTCCTATTTTATTCAAAGCCGCTAATGTGAAAGTGGGACGAGGGAAACCAGGGAAAGACCTTGCAGAAATGGCGGCAAGGGGAGGAGAACTTGCGACGCTGCACGTACCTATGAACTAAGTCACAGGCACTATACATTTGCGGGTATCTTACCGAGCACTGCGCCACAGATCCAGGACAGTAACCGTGGCAACGCTGTTCATGTCACACTAATGTGATCATACCGTACATTCTTTCCTGAAGAGTACCTCAAGTTTTTGTTAGCAAAACCTTTTATGGATCAAATGCGAAAAATGTGAACGCACTGTCGCAGAATTCTGTAGCAGAATACTGTGCATTGTGCTTGGAGCAGTCACCGCTGACGCTCACCTTGAATTGCCTCGTCCATTCAAGTTGCAGTTTCCGGTTGTTGACCTTTGGAAAAAAAGCTTTCTTCATCTTTCACCGGATACAAAAAACTTCACCATTATTGACGACATATGAAAAAAGGTGACAAATGCTTTGGAAGAGTTTACCTCGACATGTCCGCTCCATTTTAAAAACCTCCTCTCCCTGGCATTAAACCAGAATTGGCAACGTTTTACTTCATTATATACCAATAATATGTCGTTCCATTTTGCATTGTGTTTTTATTGTCCGTTAGGTTGTATCAATGCCGAGCACTCATTGGTGGTGGTTAGGCCGGAGATTAGTGCAACATGGGGGGTGGGGAAGTGGGGGGTCGGTGCAGTCTGGCATCCGCTCTGGCCCCCGGCCCATTGGGTTGAATAGCCCTTTCGTATTGCTTTTGATCACAGTGATTGGACGTGGTACATCGCATTGGGTTTGAACCAAGGCTCAAGTAATGAAAACAAAAACCGAAAATGAACAGAATTCTACGGAATATTCTGAAGGGTGGAAAAGGAAACTAAAAAAGATTTCTTCAAAGGTTCAGAAACAGAAACTGAACATTATGAAATCCACAAAACCACATTTTTTTTAACCCTATATTTTTAACATATATGTCTGGGAGACTATTTCCGGGTTGTACATTCATCCAACTTTCACTATCAGTCATCAAGGGGCTCCATCTTGTGGACAGACGAGGAAGCGAATGTAATGGCGTTAATACAGTTGCGCTGAAGTGTGAAAGTTCCCCAAATATATGTTGCATAAACTATATCTAAACTTAACATTGAACATTGTAATAACTTTCAGAATGAACACAATTTTTGTGTTCTGAACCGGTTCAGTTAATATTTTGGTGGCGGAACGGATCCAAGAACAAAAACGTTGACCTGAACCTAGACCTGCCTGAACCGTTCGCAACGGAACGTTTTAAAAATAACGTTAAGTCTTTCAAGAAGCCAGGAGAACTGCTTGACATTACCGACAAGGCTTGTGTTTCAGCCAATAAATGAAACATCTCTGAAAAACTAAGATGATAATGGTGATAATGATAATGAATAATATCTGGCTGGCGGAATACAAAAGACAGAATTTCAATTTCCCTTTTCCTTCACACCTGCTGTCCTCCAAAAACGTGTGACGCCATTTCCCAAACACAATAATGATGCCATGACAGCCATTGTTGATGGTGGGCAAATCTAATAAAAGACTCTCCAGCCCCAAATTTCCCTCTCTCCCTTACACTATGGGTGCATAAAGATTTCATGTTTTACATTACGAAGGCCGTATTCAAACCAGGTCCGTCTCAGTTTAACCTAGATGATGGAACTTGCTTCCCAGATACCCTGGTAGCTATGAACACACCATGCGAGTCCAAGCGATCGCTAAATAATTTCTGGTTATGTTTTTGGTCGCGTTGGTTTGTCCCCTGGATAACTGAAAAAATTGAGCACGGATCAGGATGAAATTTTGCAGAGTTGTTGGAAATGACGAAAGAAAGAAATGATTAAATTGTGATGCATTTCTGTAGCCTATAAGTAACTTAATAGTTATACTTCATTATTATTAACGGGTGAACGATCCCCGTTCTCCGTAGTGACGTCACGCGTGACCGCGTCTTCCATAGCTGCGCTCATCACCAACATCTACACATGGATGGGCATTGGAGAGATCAGAATGGTTTTCAGCCATCCTCCGTGATGCTGGTGAACAGAAAGCCAACCCTGGTGATTTTGATTTCTACACAGTACATTTTGCAGTGTTAAGTTAACACTTAAAGAGTTAAATGTAACACTGTGTCTGAGTGCGTTTGATCCTTATCAGATTTGGTATTAAATTAACTCTTTCCATAGTGTTTAATTCCTCTTGAAATTGAGTAAAACGGTAACACTGGCTAACATTGTACAGCACCGCCTGGACGGGCGTCTGCATCTGAGCGGACGAAGGCCGTGAGGGCCTGCGTCATGGCAAGTCGGCAGCGCCGCTGCAACACAAACCCCTGGGGTCCGAGCCGAACCTCGATCCGCGCCAAGGGTCAGGTGCCGCATGAGTCATGATGCAATGAAAATGGCGGTCTTTAAAGTTTGAGAGAAGACAAGGTGGGTGGGGCTTTGGGCCAGGCTTTGTAGATTCTAATTGACACAGTGTCTTGTAACTCTGCAAATTAACACCAACACTAGTAAATATTCAACTCTCTCTGTTGTTGTAATAACACTGAAAGTCTATGAACTTTTACACTGCATATTTAAAAATCGGAAAACTCACCGCGGTTTATTTTATTTTTGGCTGTCTTCAACACACTGCACAGCATAGAACAGAACAATATTTTCAAACTTGATGCCGCCGCAGGCAATAACCTGGTGCAGACATTGCATCCAACACTCCAACCATATTTTCACTGAGTTGTATCAGCCAATGCCTACTAGACGAATATTTTAAAACCTAGCATATATGCTGCAAAGATTTTTTACACATCAATAGTGAGTAATCATGATCTTTTGATATACATGTTTGACCAATGCGCCAAGTTCGGTGGATTGCCCTGATGTGGGCCACCGCCCAATGTGGGACACCTAAGCTCCAGTGGCTCAGGCTCCTCCCTAAACTATTGAATGTCAGTGAAACTATGGTAAAAGCAAACTATTATAATGTGTCTAACATTATGTCCAGCTGTTCAACACTATATTTCATTGACCATATTAGGCAACTGACTGTCCCACATTAGGAAGTTGGAGAAAAAAAAGAAAAAGGGCCCGCATTAGGGCAATCCCCCCTATATATTCATCCAACTTTGTGCCGGAGGGAATCCGATGCGCAGGTTGAGGAATCGGTGGCAATGTTAACTTCCGAAAATTGAAGAACGTGAAAGGTTTGTCATGTGAAGCGCTCCGAAATCAAAACAAACTTCTGTGGAAGTCTGGGCGGCTGAAGGACTTAATGAATAAAAGCAATGGACAAAAGAAAACATCAAAACAGACGAAAACATGAAAAAAGACAAAACCAAACAAACAAACAAACAAAAAAGAATAGAAGTAATTAAATCTGAATCTTTGCTTTCTAGTGAGCGTGTTGGGAGAGTGGACCATACTTGGAATCTCAAGCGTAGCTCATCCAATATTCTTTAAGATGCCTCACATGCCTTACATTATTCAGTAGCGTGGTAAATAATTATGTTTTATTCATTTAAATTGATGTTTTTCTGTCCAAGTGATTACAGCAGTAAATTACGCGGTTGCGGCAGCAAAGTAAATTCATCTTACAAAACAGGCTAAGAAGTACATTTGATGCGGCGTCTACGACGCACACATGCAGCTATAGATGCATCGCTTGTGAGTGGAAACTCTTACTATGCTTTTCAGATTAATAATTCAACACACGTGCCGTCATATTTGTTGGAGAGAAATGTGTCAAGCTGCTCCAAGCCAGCCCCTTGCATAGTCTTGTGGCTTGGATCACAGCACACGCAGCATTGTGGGATCTGTTCCCTTCACGGTCATATACTGTACATCTGCTAGTCCAGCCTGTCACCTGTCAATGCTGTCAATAAAAGGGGAAAATGGTGCTTGCATCGGAAAAATAACAAAAAAAGAGAGAGATCAAACTATGGTGGCAAACAGAATCTGGGGGTGTTCGCTTACCATCATTTTTGATTTTTGATTACCAGTCACATTGGTTTGTCTGTCAGCAGAATAACTGAAAAATAATTTTTCTAAATGTTTTGGAAATAAAGCGGAACACGTGATTAAATTTTGGTGCATTTCTGTAAGTAACATAATAGTTTGACAACTCTTATGAGCTTACAAACTGCGATCACCTCAAACGCAGCAGTTGCCTCCACTCTACTGCAAGGTACTAACACGGCTCAGAGAGTGACGTGGTTAGCCCAACAGGCTGCCAAGCTGGAGACCTGGGTTCGCGTCCCACCTCCGGCAGATCGCAAAAATATTTTTGTTTATGAATAAAAATATGTACCACCAAGAGCGTGCTTGTGTACCTCTGGTGGCAAGTGATTAAATGTTGGTGCATTTCTGTAGCCTAGAAGTAACATAATAGCGTCTAGATGTTTTGGCATCAGCTGCACCCAGCTTACCTGCAACACAGGCAGGTAACAAAAGGAACAGTCTACGTAGGAGACACATTGTGGAGATTTTGTTTCACCAAGTTGCAGAGGACTGCAGGGGTCAGAAAGTGGCTTGTGCAGCTTTGCCTCTTCTGGAGCGACCTGACATTCAGTTGCCGTATGCCGTACAGCGAGGAAGCTATTCTCATGGCGCAAGGTTCTGGACTTTTAGTGGACTAGAACATCTTACCCAAGGAGAGTGGCGTGACCAGAAAATGGGCATTACACTTATATCGAGAAAATTGTGTTTGAGGAATACGCCACCAAAAAAATTGTGCTGAAATATGTTCAGATGTTAGTGGAGTCGATACTTCCGTTGATCCTGTCTGAGCTCACTCACTATGCATGCAGCGGTACTTTTGTTGGTGAGGGAATGAGTAAAATAAATGGACAGACGAAACAGGAAAACTAGCCAAAAAAGAAAACTTAGAACTCATAAAATCTGAATCTCAGTCATTGCTCAATGTACACAGAGACACAGGTACAGATATGCGGGTACAGAAACCATTTCCATGCACAGTGTATAAGGTGCAAACTGTAACAACAATAGAGATTTGGTTCATTTTGTCCAATTTTGTTGAATAGCTTTCACAACCAAGATATTTTTCTGTCTCTAAGATTAATCCTACTCTCTCTCTCTCCCGCTCTCTGTCTTTCTCTCTTTTCTCTCTTTCTCTTTATATATCTCTCCCCTCTCTTCTCTTTCCATCTGTCTCCCTCTACATCTGACCCTCGTCTCTCCCTGTCTCCCTCCCTCTCTGTCTCTCTCCCTCTCTGTCTCTCTCTGTCGTTCTCTCGCTCTCCCTGTCTCTCCCTCTCTGTCTCTCTCCCTCTCTCTGTCGTTCTCTCCCTCTCCCTCCCTCTGTCTCTACCACACCCTCTGTCAGTTTTTTTCTGTTGTACTCTCCTTCCACACACACACACACACACACTCTCTCTCTCTCTCTCTCTCTCTCTTTGCCTTTCTCTCTCTCTCACGCAAACACACAAACTCTCCCTCTCTCTCCCCATCTGTGTCCCTCCTCCCTCTCTCTCTCTTTCTCTCTCTCTGCCTTTATCCCCATGTCACTCACACACACACACACACACACATTTTCTCTCTCTCTCTCTCTCTCTCTCTCTCTCTCTCTCTCTCTCTCTCTCTCTCTCTCTCTCTCTCTCTCTCTCTCTCTCTCTCTCTCTCTCTCTCTCTCTCTCACTCTGACATCTTCTTCACCTCGCTCCAGGCTGTCTCTCTAGCTGAAGTGGTGTTAATAGAGAGTATCCCTGCTGGCATGGTGTGTGTATGTGTGTGTGTGTGTGTTGTGGCTGGCTGACTGTATGCACCTGTGTGTGTATTAATTCGGCAGCCAGCATGAATATAAGAAAAGTGTTGCGTTTCACAGTGCGTATTTTCTCACCGACCCTGACGTTTCGCACCACTTCCATCATCCGCAATTCCTTCCCTTCCCTCCCCTCCCCCCTCTCCCTCTCAGTCTCACCTAGAGCGACTCCCTCTCACCTGGTGTAAAATACCATGTTCTTTCTCATTTCTCTCCTGGCTTACTTATTACCTCTAATAGTTCCACCTGGTGTACGGATTTTTTGAAGTTATTTTTTTGGGCACAAGGGCCGTTTTTCATTCTTTATTGATAGTTAGTGACAGGATTAAAAATCGGAAACTGGGATGATGAGTCGGAGAGAGACATTTCAGAAAAGCCGGAGAGGCAGTCCTTAATTTGAGAAGGAGCTTGACATGCGCTCCACTTTGACTTTTTTTATTTTTATTGACAGGATTAGGGTTGAAGAGATTGGGGTGTAGACATTACAGAAAAGCCGGCGAGGGGAGTAGAACTCGTGGCACTATGGACACTGATCTAAATCACAGCGGCATTGCTATGAATGGGTCCTGAAATGAATGGTTCCAGTGTCATCGTAGATGTGTTTTAATGAGTAAATACCTCTTCTTTCCCACTGAGGGAAGGAGATTCGTTTCTGCCCTATCTTAAAAAAGTTGTTAAATTTTGGGGTACCCAAATTGCTAATTACAGATAGTAGCAGTGGCAGATTGGCCCATAGTAGCCAAGTATGAATCACAAAAGAAACTAGTTGACAGAATTTAATTCTACTTGGAATTCTAATTTGAAAATAGACCAGGCTCTCTTCCAGTTCACGCCCTTTCCGTTCGGCACCGAGTATTTCAGTTGGAACAGAACTTATCTACTGGAAATTCGCACAGTTGTCATGTAGCGCATAGCGAACGTACACACTTTTTTTTTTTGCTGGTGAGATGAATGACATTGCAGTGCACGTGTGGATTCGATTGAGTGGATTGTGTCCCTTTGCGTGCACGTCTAAGTGTGTGCGTATACGTGTGTCTCGTGCAGGGGAACGCGTGCGCGTGTGTGTGAAGGTGTGTGTGTTTTACGGCTCCATCCACGCCCCATAGAGCAGGATAATGCCCTCGCCTCCAACCAGACTGGTCGAGAAGCCAGGGCTGCACCAATGGCTTTTTTTTTTTTTTTTACAGGTGCACCAAAATACATGATGAGGCATTTGTGAACAGGAATCCATTTTGTGATTCCAGTAACTTTGAACAGTGGCTGTGTCTGAAATCATTCCCTATCCCCCATATAGTGCACTATATGGGGCGCATGCCATTTTGTAGGGGTGTCCGAATTCTCCATGTACCCTTTATAGTGCACTCAAAGTATCCCACAATGCACCGCAAAAAGTAGTGAGCATCGGATGTACCCTAGACGAAGCAATATTACCCATAATGCATTGCGAGACGTTTTAAAAAATGACCTAAACTTAAAAAAAGAATGGTGTGGCGGGAGTAAAAAGCAACCACCTGCGGCCAATAGTTGTAAATGTTAGTACTTTTGACTTTTTGGATGATTGTTGAATTTTATAATTATATTTTTTATAATTATAATTTATAATAATTTGGACGGCGCCAACTCTAGCGTCCGAAATCTCGGCCGTTGCTGTTGAGTGCACTATAAGTGAGTGCACTATAGGGATGGGGTAGGGAGTAGGGGATAGGGGGCGATTTCAGTCGTTCTAGCACTGTTCATAATCATTGTTTTATAAAAAGGCTAATCTTAATAATTTGCCTTAATAATAATGGTAAACTCATTTGAACAGTTAGAGTATGAAAACGTTTACTTAGCATTTACTTATATTCAATATTTATCAATGTTCACTGCAAAATGTTAAAAGGGGAAATAAGTACATTTCATAACAATGCCAAATTTCAAATGAAATACTTGTCTTTAGAAATTTCAATTGTCCCAGCGATCAAGGAATTGAATAAAATATATATAGGCCTGTTGCACGTGACATTTTGCTGGTATCATGTACATACATATACGTACGCATACAGTATATATTCACAGTATATATTACTACTTCACATCCATTATATAGGCAAGTACTTATGCTGCCATCTGGTGGTGATTGATAGCATATTACCATGGATTAATCAATAATAGAGGACTTTTAAACTGACAATGTTATGCAAATATGGCTCTCTGTCTGTTCGTCTGACCGCAATGATGCCATCACAATGTCTGCCGCCATCAGATTAGAGTAATATGATCACACAAAAAAATATGATCAGTCAATATGATGAGTTCATTACTTTTAAAATGGGGTAGTGGGATTACATTACTGATTACAAATTTTAATGAGTAGCATGTTACTGTTACGGATTACGGAAAAGTAACCTTCCCAACCCTGATCATCAGCGATGACCAAATAGTTCCTGGTTAATGTTCTCTAGGCCCCTCCTAGTCAGGCACCAGATTCTCATGAAATGGAAAGACACCCAAGCCCCCTCCTTTGCTGCTTGGAAGGACAAACTTTTTTGCCTGCTTAAGATGGAAAACCTGAGGTTCTCAACGCAGGTTTCCCTTGCCCCATTCTACCAAACCTGGGGACCGATCCTAAATGCTTTGGAAGCTGAATGCGTCCCTGCAAACAGTGCTGTTCCATCAACTGACTGCATACACGGTACATTTTGCAGTGTCAAAGTTCAATGACTTTCAGAGTTATTACAACAATGGAGGCAGTTGAATATTTACTAGTGTTGGTGTTAATTTGCAGAGTTACAAGGTGCAGTGTCAAATAGACTCTACAAAGCCCTGCCCAAAGCCCACCCACCTTGTCCTCTCTCAAACTTTTAAGCCATTTTCATTGCATCATGACTTGTGCGGCACCCAACCCTTGGCGCGGACCAAGGTTCGGCTTGGACCCCAGGGTTACAGGTCGCAGCAGCGCTGCGACTCACCATGTCGCAGGCTATCGCAGCCTTCGTCCGCTCAGATAGAGACGCCCACCCCTTCACGGGCGTGCCGGCAGTGCTGTACAGTGTTAGCCAGTGTTCATTTTTTACTCAATTTCAAGTTAATTTTAAGAGGAGTTAAACATTATGGAACGAGTTAATGTAACACCAAATCTGATAAGGACCAAATACTCTCAGATACAGTGTTAAATTTAACTCTTTAAGTGTTGATTTAACAATGCGGAATGTACTGTGTAGGCCTTCTGTACCCTCTGCAGTAACAATAATACTTAATCACCAAGTAGTTGTAGTTGGCTTGTGCTGAGCATGTTCTCCGGTGGCGTCAATCGCAATCACTCTATGAGCACTTGCATTGATAATGGGTTGCACACATACTACTAGCACTAAAAGTACTATTTTTTGTACCACTATGGCCCAGGTTTGCAATCTGCTTTTTTTAGGTGTTTAGTTACGTTTTAGGGGAAAACAATTAAAAAGTGGACATGACACCGTCATTGCTTTTTGTTGGCTTCCCTCTGCTCTTCTAGCTGCTTGTCATTTGCATTCAGTGAAGTCGCTTGTCTTCTGTGAGTTCTCAGTGTGTTCAACCTAAAATAGTTCCTGGTTACATAGTTCCGTGCTAATGGCGTAAACCTGCTTGAACCATAGGAGAGTGTAAAAGGGCCAGAGGAGAAGTACACCTCTGTCCCGGGTGCTTAATTCGGTGAGCGAGCACTATGTGACTCTCTCCAGGGTGCTGAAAATACTCTGCCGTTTGGATGGCGGAATTTTTGACACTTCTCCAAAAACATCTGTGAGTTTGTGTCAAACATATTAGTGACACCATTAAATCTCCTGAAACGTCTATTTTCCAAATATATACGTATATATTAAAATAAATCATTTATTTAATTTTATTTTATAAAAGGGGACAATCAGGGGTATTACACTCCCATTTTTTTTTTTATTTTATCGAGTTTTTGTGGAAACAAAAAAACATTTCTGAACGCTGATTTTATTTTTATGCAGCCAATATTTTGCGTTCCTGAAAGCTACTGATAGGGAGCGATACGGCCCCCAATAAGTCACTTGCTAAGCAGTTAACTTTGGGTTAGCTGCAGCAAAAATCACATGCTGACTACAGAGTCAATCAGGATAATGAAGGCGTGACTTCATCAGTTACATTTCAGTAACAGTATGTATAGACTCTGGTAACATAGCCTGGCAAGCCAGAACCAGTTCTGGCTTGCCGGGCTACTAACATCTGGGAAGAACATATTTCAGTATGATTTTTCGTTTTTCTTTAAACAGTGAGGGTGCAGGAAAGTCGCAGCTGCTGGTTCCCCAGACTGCAACAGCTGTCACTTCCTGAGAAGAGGACAGTCGACACTCACACGCACCTGTTATCAATGTGTCATTGTTCAACTCCCTATTTAAACCAGGTGTGACCTCCTCTCTGGGCTCGTTCTGTGTTTATCTGGAAACGCCCGGCTAGGCCAGAGAGTGAGCTGTCTGTAGTCAGTCTGGGGCTGTGTCCCCAGAAAATCACAGATCACTCCCTATTCCCTATTCCCTATATAGTGCACTCACTTATAGTGCACTCAACAGCAACGGTCGAGATTCCGGACACTAGAATCGGTGGCATCAAAATGATTAGAACATACAGTATATAATTGTAAAATATATAATTATGAAATTCAACAATCATCACATAAAGTCAAAAGTAATGACATTTATTTGTTAATGATTTGCCGTGGCCGGTTGCTATTTACTCCCATCGAGCCATGTGCTTGCAATGCATTATGGGTTGTATTGCTTCGTCTAGGGTACATTGATTGCCACTACTTTTCACGGTGTACTGTCTGATACTTTGAGAGCGCTATATACGGTACATGGAGAATTCGGACACCCCTACAAAATGGCGTGCACTCCATATAGTGCACTTTACATGGGGGATAGAGAGCGATTTCGGACACAGCCTGGGTTCGGATCCCAGCCGGCCCAGGTCCTTTCCGTGTGGAGTTTACATGTCCTTCCCCATGTCTCCGTGGGTTTCCTCTGGGCACTGAGGTTTCCCCCATCACCAAAAACTAGTTAATCTTCTAATCAGTGTACCTGGCCTTATAATCTGAAGTTGGTTTGATGGCTAGCCTGACTAAAACTTTTTTTTCGGCGCTAGCACCATTTTCAAATTTTTTATTGACATAGATAGTGTGAAAGGGGAATGAGAGACTATAGCGTACCTGGAGTATATGACCGCAATCTCGCGGCACTGCGATCTCGCAAGCACAAGACTAATTATGGGGATGGATACATGCAGGGGGATAACCCACTGCGCCACACAGCCAGCCCTGTAACAGTTTCTTTTTTTCTACAATACTCACCCTCAACTAGCTGAGAAGTCCATCATTAAGACCTGGAATATAATTCTTATGAATTACTGATGATATGAAGTTGGGCAAAACTGAAAAATAGAGACGCAACGATTTAACCCAACGTTCCACTTCTTTGCTTGTTGAAGGCTATCTGGAATTAATTATTTATCCATAAAATCTTTAGAAAACCATCTGTTTCTTTTCTTTGTAATAATACCATGAAATGACCCTTTTGCACACAGTGCATTGGAGTGCGAGGCCATAGAGAGAGACAGACAGAGGCGCTGAATAGCATACCTTCAGAATATTAGATGTAAAAGGAAAGTAACATAGTAAAGTTTGGCAGTTCTGACAAAGAAGTCTGATAAAGGAGATGGACAGAACAGAGAGATGGAGAGAGAGGTGAGTCGGGGAGAGAATCCTGAACTCTCTCCCCCCTCTCCCTTTCTCTCTCTCTCCCCCACCCCTCTCTCTCCCTCTGTATCTCCCCCATCTCTCTCTCTCTCTGCCCACTCCCCCTGC
>OMKY01139859.1:0-10495 GCA_900302395.1 Bregmaceros cantori
GGGGGTTGGGGAAGGGGGGGGGCGGGGATGGAGAATGATGCTGCACCACCATGACTCACTGAATGGATGCTGGGGATACAGGCTATGCACAGAACCTCAGCTCGAGGGAAATGTCAATGTGCCACTGTTATAATTTCCATATTGCGAACAGACGAGCCTAAATTGTGTACGCTTCTGATGCTCGCGCGGAGGCACAAAAGTCATTGGAAGGTGAACGCAATATTAGATACGAAGGGCGATCTTCCACAGAAACGGGATCGTCGCATGGCATTCATCCATTTGATGTGTCAAATCACATCAATGTATTTCATAAGTTGAAATAATTTACTGTTGGTGTAAGAGCGTGTTGTCATGCCTGGGTTATATGAGTGTATATGAGTGCACCTACAGGGCTGCCAAGTTTGAAGGAAGGTCTGGAGTGAGATTTATTCTCGAAAATTTCCTAACTCCCAGCAGAGAGGTTGGAGTGGGAGCGGCATAATGTGCCACTACTTTCAGCTCGCACTATAGACGTTTTTGTTTGGATCATTACTTTAAGAAGTGTATGCATGAATGAAAACGAGGAAATGCTGCACAAATTCTCACACTCACTTGGCAACCATGCCCTCATGATAAGTATAGTAACGTGGTCTCTTGTAGGAAAGCCTGCTTATTTTGGTTTAACCCCTATGTTCCGAAATCCCTATTATGGGTCTAACCCTAACCCCTACCCTAACTCCTAAACGACCCATAATTTCTCGGTAAATAGTGATTTAATAGCGATTTCGGAACATAGGGGTGACCCCCTTATTTAGACTTTTTGGTTCCTTTTTTTTGTTGTTGTTGCAATTCATCCTTTGAAATTTTAGGCACAATAGATCCAACGTCTTCCCCACTATCCACGGATGAGGGCATTGGGCTACCTGTTACCTGTGCTGCGAAGCAGGTTATGTTTTTGGTTGCGTAGGTTGGTTTGTCTGTCCCCCGGATAACTGAAAGTTGTGCACGGATCTGGATGACATTTTGTACAATTGTTACAAACAGTTACAACAGTGTACAGTTAAATTTTGGTGCGTTCTGTAGCCTATAGACGAGTTTACCTGCAAAATACAGGGGGCTGGCATTTTGTCCCGCCGGGATGAAACACACTTCCGGTGTCTGTATGGGTTCCATTTAATCTCGTCGTAGTGGACCACGGTGGCTCACAAAAACACACAAAATGACACCAATTCAAAATCCGACCACTAGATGTCGCTGTGTGACGATTTACACATCATCTCCCTTGCATCGTTCATCATTTTACATAAATATTGATGAAATACAGTCAAAATCCGACTTGAAGTTACTCACCGAGTGGTCACATGTTCCTCTGGACCAATAGGCTGGCTGCTTCTACTAGTACTTCCAAAAGGAATGAGACAGTGGAACGGGTTGAACTGATTATGAAATAATTTGTGGGTCACAGATCTGCACAAGAGCATTTGGGTGAGGAATAGCACAACGCAAGTTACCACTACAATTTTTAAATAACCCTCTAGGTGTGTGCTACCACCGAATACACATGTTGAAAAAATAGCCAAATACATGGCAGGTAAATGACACCGGAAGTGACGTTCAGACACCTGAAGTACCCCCCGAACTCGTCTATAAGTAACAAAATCATACTTCATCACCAACTTACCGATAGATTGCTGGGTGCTTACCGTGGTCATGTGACCAGACTTTGCAGGGGCTGCTGGGAATGGCATGTTTTCCCTGTGGCGTCAATCGCAATTGGTTGCCACACATACTGCTAGCACTAAAAGTACTATTTATTTTTTTGTACCACTATGGCACAGGGTTGCAATCTCTGAGTGCTCCTAGTTGTATTATGTTTGCCAATGTAATGCTTTTCAGAAATCATGTTACGATATTATGCATTATGCTTTGTTTTATTTCAGTTAATCTACGAGAGCTTCGCCAGGTACCTGGTGGAGCACAAGGGTTATGACTCTGATCTTCTCAACCTGTCCCCTGCCACCTGGGACTTCTGGTAATGCAGTGCATACACATTCTCTAGTTAATAACAGACATTGGGAATCAGTTATGATGAAATGCAATTGCTGTAACATAAAAACACCAGTCAGAGATGGAAGACGTATAGCACATCTAAAATAATTGCTACACATTCGTAATCACATTCTTATTTGTATCAATTATTTGTATTTATATATTTGTATATCTCTTTTAGTGTTGCAGAGACTACAAAGACTTACTTTCTGCCAAAAACATTTAATGTTTAAATGTAGAATATAAGAAATTCTAATTACAATTATTCCTAGAAAGTAGAGATCCTCTTCTTATACATGTATTTAGTACATGTATAGTGTAGTCAGTACAGTACTCATAGATGAGAGAGATTTTTTTTTTTTACAAAAGACATGTTTATGTACTTTATGCAATTAATAAAGTAGGTAAAAATCAAACAAATTGAACCAAACGGAGCATGCAGTAGCCAGACGGAGGACGCAGCGATTGCCCTCTCTGGTCCTCATGCTCACAGCATGTGTGTGACTGCCACCTTCCTCTCACCTTGAGGAATGGAGGCTACGCTTATTTGCTGTACAAAGGCAGAGCTAAAAGCATGAATAGTTTGCAAAATCACATATTCTAAGCCTGTGGATTTTAGACTAACGAACAGGCTCTGGCGGCCAGACTAGTATCAGTGGTGGTGGTCTTACCATTATCTTACCATTTTGTGCCGCCATGTCAGAGAGACAAGGCTGCAAATATTCAAATAACCTTACAAAAAAAAAAACAAATGCAAAGAAATTGAAATGAGACTGAATACCATTAAATGGAAACCTTCCACAATAAATGGCCTGGAAATAATTATTGAGCGAAAAGCAGGTCTGAAACCGTTTTAAAATACCAGCAAAGAGGTACTGCCAGTTATTGATGGCTGAGAATGGGACTAGTGGTTCTGACGACAACAACAATAATTAGGGCTGCAACTAACGATTATTTCAGTAGTCTATTAGTTGTCGATTATTAAAACGATTAATTGACTAATCGGCAGGATATTTTCCTTTTTTTAAAAATCACCAAAATATTCACAGTGACTCAGAAATTAGTCTTTCAAATTGAAATGTAGTCAATTTTTGTTAATGTTAGCCAACAAAAATGTAGTTACTCCATTACATTGCATTTCTACATTTACATTTTGATTTTCTTCATATCCATGTGTCTTTTACTCAATAATGTTGAATAAAAATATTTAAAAATGTCAGAAATAATTTAAGTAATATTACATTTGTGTAGACCAATGTTATCAGCAAAAAACTGCAACAATAAGAATGATTCAACTCCTTGGCGATTATTGCATTAGTTGTTGATTCATTTCATAATCAATTAGTCATAGACTAATCGACTAATCGTTGCAGCCCTAGTGATAATAATAATCACTAGAGGAAATGGTGAACAGTTTTGTCTTCATAATAAAATGTCTATGCACAGTGTGTGTGATAATGCCAGTATGTGGTGGATTCATGGATTGATGACATAATCTAGTCTTGTTCAACAATGAATCACTTGGCACTTTTGTCCAGTTTCAAAGGTCTTGTTGTGGACCTGGAAGACGGGAATCTGGTGAAGTTAGCTGAAGATGGAACCGTGCTTCGGTAAGATGTAGGGCTGCAACTAACGATTATTCCAACAGTCGATTAGTTGCCGATTATTGAAACGATTAATCGACTAATCGGTTGATAATTTTTCCCCTTTAAAAAATTCACCAAAATATTCACAGTGACACAGAAATTAATCTTGTCAAATTTAAATGCAGTCAATTCTGGTTGACCTTAGCTAAATATGTGCAACAATTTAGTTACTTACTCAGACACAAACTCTTCACAATTAGTTTACTAATTGTAGCACTAATATTCTGATGGTTTTCTTCAAATTCAGGTTTTTCATCAATAATGTTAAATAATTATTAATCATATTTTGGATCTTCAGCAATTATTAAGTGATATGAAATTTGTGTAGATCAGGTGGTGGTGTCGGCAAAAAACTGCTGACAATTACAATGATTCAACTCAATCGCCAAGGAGTAACCAAAAGCTGCCGCTTTTGGTTACGTGATTACGTCACCAAGCTGACGGGGCGAACCCATGACGTACATGACTATAAAGGGGTTTCCCAGTTCATAGGGGTGCAGTTTCAAGCCCTACACCATACAGCTCTGTTTGAAAGGACGAGGGGTAGTCGGTATTGGTAGGGGAAGAAAAAAATAATTGAGATTGGCCCGATGTGACATGAACCTTTTTGTCTTTGTTTGCAAATATAAGACCTGTCTTATCAGTAGGTACCTCTGTTGAGATTTGTGAGAATACCTATGTGCTCTTTATTGAATTATGAAACATAATCTTTTGAGACTGTGCACATGAACACAACTGCCACCTACTGTACCGTACTCATGATCGTTGGCCTCCTCCATCTTCTCCAGAGCAACGCACGGAACCAAGGACATGGGCGCTGAGGAGCTCATCAAGCACTACGGTGACGAGAGGACCTGGAAGCACTTTGAGAGCCTTAACACCACCTTTACAAGATCTGGTATGCCCCTCACTTGTTCATTTCTTCTACCCTTGTTCTCATTTCCCTTTATCCTATCAACCCTTGCCGTCCTTGGCTCCTCACACATCAGCGTTGTAATCAAACCACTAGTTACATCCAGAACACACAGGAACGCGTGGTCTGGACCAACCAGGCAGACAAATTAGATTGTCGTCCAAATTCCTCCCATCATCTCCCTGTTAAGGCGGGCCTTGTTCTAATCGTGACGTGGGTTCCTACGCCACTAGTCACATCTACTGTGCTGTGATTTGATAACTTGATTTGATTGACAACTTTTTCTGATCCTTTTTGTGTGAGTCTGGTGGCATGTCATGGCCTTGTCAATGGGAGCAATACTTTTCCCTTGGCCCACCAGAGGACAGAACTAATTCTCCCCTTTACTCACCAGACTTGGACGATATTGGTATTTGTATATGGACGATATTGACCGTAAAAAATATTGCGGTTTAGAATCCGATCGTCCAAAATAAATAAGTAAATGAACAAAAAGCCTACTTGCGTTATTACTGCATCGCCTGCAGCACACTAATCGCGCCCTCCTATAATTGGACTACTAGCTTCAAAATTCTGGACTCATTCAGACATCAATGATACCTACGTGAGAGGACACTGAAGTTTGCTCCACAGTCGCAGATGAATTCATTTATTAATTCGCCGTTTCATTAAAAATAATGCTTGTTCCGGAGTCGGGCGAGAGCTGTGACGGCATATGCGAGAGAGAGTCTCTCACACACTGTCGCTGCCTCTATCTCTCTATTCACCAATTTTTTTTAATCAAACGACATCGGCGAATGTAGAACTTGGGCCTCCTCATTCAGGGAGAGAGTGCCAACCACATGTTGCCATGCAAATCAACAAGTGTTTTACTGTAAGAATAATGTTCCACAAAGCACATATTCAACCCGACGAACATGTACACACAGGCAATAGACAACGTCCCCTCTGCAAAGACGAACATGTTTGAATTTCATGTGAACAGCAATAACACACACACAGGTACACACACCTACAAATCCATTGCGGTAATACCGCGCGGTGAATGTGGTCCAGTGAGACGGGGCCGTGGACTCAACAAGTATGTTTGTTAATGGCCCGTCTGGCGAGAGGCTTGCGGCAGTAGATGTGCGCTCTCCTAGAGAGTGGGGGACGCTGCGACCTGTGTCGCACGGCGCAACTTAAAAAAAAACAAACTCATAGGCGATTTATACGATCTTATATGTGGCATCGTCCTTACCAACAGATGTCACCGATTTATGATCATATCGTAATATCGTCCAAGTTTTACTCACCCCTACTGTCCTCTAATGACTAAGGTAACTTCTCTCTTTGTTAATACCAACTTTCAGTACTAGATGGTGGTTCTAAAGGAAATGCAAAAGTATTCTATCTACATCTAACGGTTATTTTGATCATCGCTTAATTAGCATGAAACATTAATTATTAAAAGTTTGCCATTTCAAGATTGCAACTTTTGCTGTTGCGCTATTCTCACTTATTGGTAACATTTCCAAGCGTCTACTGTTCCGTGCAAACGTATAATATTTTGGATGTTCTCCCAAGCTTACTTGTTATTTGTATTATATTATTTGTGTTGCTGTGGGACTTATTCAGTATCCAACAGAATGGCCATGACACTGGGAATGGAGACTTGCGTTGGGAACACCATATATTCAACACGTTTGAGCGGCGGATAGGCCAAACAAGGAAACAATTAATCGCTACTGAGTAATCGATTATCAAATTAGTTGGCGATTATTTCAATAATCAATTTTCATCAATTAATCGATTGATTGGTTGCAGCTTTAACTACATCCTTCTTTCTAAACATCCTAATTGTTACGCATCTCCTTTTCAGCACATTACTATTTCTATGACAACTACTTCGACCTTCCTGGAGCACTTTTGTGTGGACGGGTGGTGGACATGTGGAACAAGGTACAGTTAGTTTTTATCGTTATCGTCATTATTATGATTATTATTAGTGTATAGAATGGAGGCCAATAATGCATTTTTCATTCATTCATAATCATTAATTTTCAGGATCTTGAAGTGTGTTCTTACTTTTAACGTAACGTTATGATGTTATGCAGTCACATTCATATGTTGTGTTAATGCAGCACCCAGCTTTAGTTCAGTAGTTATCCTACACTCTGCTTTGTAGCTACAATGTTTTTGAATTCCAAAACACACAACTTGACTTCCTTGCCAATTTTAAATGCTGTATTTTGGTCACTTCAGCGTGGGAAGGAGGTCAACTCTGAGTTTTGGAAAGACATGGTTGCTGCTATCGATCACAACTACAACACCTCAGCGTTTAAAGGTGAGCTCTCCATCTTTGACTTGCATTGTTGCACTTCCTGCTGGTGACTCAAACACTCTCTAGGTCATACAAAGGTGGCCAGGGCTCTTGTTTATTCATATGGAATATCAATTGAAATGGCAGAATTGGCTTTTCCCACTTACTTTATTTGTATGTGTTCATCTTCTAGCACTGATAAAGGTAGTAATTCTTGACCAATGTTGTGTTCTTTCCAAGGGGGCTTTCAATTGGCACTAGCATGTTGGTTTAATCTTTGCCACTTAAAGGCTAGTTATTGTGGATCTTGAAACATGAGTGCGAATTTTACACTGGGCAGCACTGCAAGAATGAATGACACCAAAGTGTGGGAAATGTATGCCAGTTATATGGAGGATGCACATTTGACCCATAATGTTGTTCATTAAATAAATACATTAATAACAATAATAATCTAGAAATCAACAAGTATGAAGCAACACATTCAATTTTTCATGTTTTTTTATTCCAATAATTTCACATGTCCTTGACAATCACAAGGTTAATCTCCAAGCTTTTCAGTGGCCACGTACAACTTGGCATTCACAATATTACTGGCATACATTTTGTTCTTCAAATTCAAACGTTCACATTTTTACTGCATGGATGTCGGTGTGTGTGTGTGTGTGTGCACAGTTAAATAGTTCATCAACGGCAATGACTAACAAAATACAACCACACTCATATTTGGACTAGAACTTTTATTGTTTTACTTTTGTACAACCAATAGGTCATCCTTGTTTCATCAGTCCTCATAATCACCTTCTCAATCAGAAAGTGTCAGTCTCAAAAATGACATTTCTTGCCACGTGAGTTGCATGTCAAATGCTTTTGATGACAAACAAAAGAAAAAAACTCAACAAAGACACGAAACCTTGCTGTAAATGTTACAGGCAGTTTAGGAGCACCATTTGAAATTCAGAATTCTGTTGTGCATTTCTATCCCTTAAACCTGCTCTGGGGATACCACACTATTGAAACAATTTGAACCGCAGTCAATTTATACCAATATTATATTGGTCTTGCTCTATATCCGGATCCAAGTATAGTTTTGTTAGGAATTTAATTCTATTTAAATAAACCCTCCCTTTTGCAACTTCCATAGAGCAGTCCATCATTTAAAAAAGTGGTGATGGTCAAATCACGTGGAAGCGATGAGGAAGCCAGAGAAAGAGCAGTGCACGTTGTCCGCGGCGAAGATGCCGTTGCTCTCCTCATCTGGAACCTGAATAAAGACGCGGTCGTGAGCGTGCAGCATCAGTACCGTGCTGCCGGACATCTGGTCCAAGAAGCCCTTGTTGTATTCATCATAGGAGAACATAACGGGCTCCTCGTTCTTGTAGAGAGCCACAAGTGCGTTGGCGCCATTCACGTGCATGTGGTAGGAGAAGTAGTAGAGCCCGGGCACCTGACAGGTGAAGACACCGCTGTGAGGGTCATAGTGGTTCTCGCCGTTGTACAGAACCTGGTTGAACTGGATGGGGACACCGGCAGCGGGGTAGGCGGTGGTCAGCACTGCACTGAATGCAGACATGGGAGCCTTCATCATCTCGTGGGGCACCATCATCTCGTGGGACTTGATGGGCATGGCCTTCTCGTGGTGGTACACAACCTCTCCTGGGGGGCCAGGAGGTCCGGGGGGACCCATTGCTCCGGGAACTCCATCATGTCCTCTGGCTCCAGGCACTCCGGGAGGACCCTGTGGGCCGCTCACTCCCTTTGCCATGGCTCCTGCTGGGCCAGGAGGTCCAGGGTGGCCAGGGTGGCCCTTAAGACCTGCAGGTCCGGCGGGTCCAGGGGGACCAACTGGGCCTCTTCCTCCAGGAATTCCATTCTCACCGCTCTTACCGGGTGCTCCAGGGAGTCCAGTGTGGCCCTTGGGACCGGGAGCGCCGTTGGCTCCAGGAGATCCAGGAGGTCCAGCATGTCCCTGGTGGCCTTTGGCACCCTGAGGACCCACAGGGCCCGTGGCTCCAGTAGAACCAGCGGTTCCTGGGATACCAGCCTTACCTGGGTAACCTGTGGCACCTGGATCACCCTTGGTTCCCTTGGGTCCTGGTGCGCCAACCATGCCAGTGTCACCCTTGGGTCCCTGTGCCCCAGGCTCACCTTGGAATCCCCTGGATCCCTGAGGACCTGCAGGTCCGACGGGGCCCACGGCGCCAGGCTGTCCAGTATATCCAGTAGGACCTGGTTCTCCCTTCTGTCCGGTGGTTCCAGAGGTACCGGGGGATCCTCTCATACCTGGCTGTCCGGCGGCACCTGGTTTACCTACGCCAGGCATGCCAGGAGAACCGGGCTGTCCAGCAGGGCCCTGAGGACCTTTAGCTCCCATGGGTCCAGGCAGACCGGGGGTTCCATTCTGACCAGGCTTTCCAGAGGCACCAACGCCGGGAGCTCCAGTGTGGCCTTTGGGTCCAGGAGGACCCATCTCTCCTGGGGCACCATCTCTTCCTGGACTTCCTGGCTTTCCTGCCTCTCCTGGGTATCCGGGTGCTCCAGGCTTACCAACTCCAGGTTGTCCTGGCATGCCGGTGGGTCCCTGAGGTCCAACTGCACCTGATGGTCCCTGAGGTCCAGCGTATCCATGTCCCTTCTCTCCCTTCTGTCCGGGAAGACCAGGGATTCCAGGGTGTCCCTTCATGCCAGGCTCTCCCTTAAGTCCGGGGGCTCCGGGGGCGCCATGGGCTCCAGGCTTGCCAGGTGAGGAATATCCTGCGGGTCCAGGAGATCCTGCAGCTCCGGGGGCACCTCTAGGTCCCATTGCGCCAGGTGCGCCATCATGGCCTTTTGGTCCTGGAAGCCCGTTGGCTCCTGGCTTTCCGGGGCTGCCGGGGCTTCCTGGCTTTCCAGCTGAAGAGTAACCAGGTGCACCGGGGGCACCAGGGGCTCCGGCAGGTCCTTGGATTCCAACACCGCTCTTTCCGGGTGCTCCAGGTGGGCCCATTGGGCCAGGCTCCCCAGGGGGTCCCATGGGACCAGGTTCACCTGGAATACCTGGTAAAAGAGTGACAGTATTCCATTAGTCATTCATAATCTACTGATTTATCAAGAAATACAAAACACAAATACATTTTTCAACTAGTGAAGAAGAGACCTTTTTACATTTTTAATTTGTACATAATATTATTTTTCAAAGAAATAGTCAATGAAATATGTAAATGTAGATGGGATACATATGCAACTTCCGGTGTCATGATTATGCACAATATAACATATGAATGCATCGAATCATTTTTAAATAGGGTATACAAACACATGGTATCATATACATAGTGATAGTAATCTAATAAATAACCATATTGCAAATAGCAACACATCAATAATAAAACTACAACAATACTCTTTGAAGGAATGGAAAAAAAAAAGGTTTATTGTGAGACTTCACTTGCTGCAATCAATGGGAAGGAAAACCTTTTTTTAGTTTTTCATTCCAGTTGTATTAGTTTAGAAGCTCACCAATCATCCACCATTCATTGTCAAATTCTCAAGTCAGGACTCCACAGATCCTGTCTAGACACATGAGCGTTTGCAATCACAGAATATGAAACATGCCCCCCCCCCCCC
>OMKY01139859.1:10560-26589 GCA_900302395.1 Bregmaceros cantori
CAATACAAAATTACAAAATTAATACATTTCCTTCCCATTCTTGCCTTGGGGTGGAATTTTGCATGAATTAGCAGTTGAAAATTCTAAGCCATTAGATGAGCTCTGAATTGTGATAACCCACTGATGTTTGAAGGTCCGCCAAATCATCTAATCTAAACCTAACGGCTTCCATGAAATAGTATTCTTTATAGTAAAATAATGTTCCATTCTTAAAAACCCATTATTCTGATGTCTCAATGGCAAGAACCATACATTTTTGCAGAACTCCTTGGCACTGAAAGAGTCGACGGCTTGCATCTTTCTGCATGAAGCTCTTATTTTCCCACGCCGTTGTCTTGGCAACAGCGTGGATGTTGTCGTCTGCCATTTTGTGGGCAGCAGGGCTTCCACCACTTCCCATACGTCTCACTTTAACAAGCTTGTGTGCGTGACGCCCCACAGCCTCTAATTTAATGGGCAATCTCAGACGTATGTTTAGTGGTTTTGCAAGTTGTTGACTCCATATTTTGTGGGACTTTTTTAAGGTCGCCATTCGATACAACACAGGTTGTTTTTTGTGTTACGGGAAGTTGCCATTTCAGTGTGAGAGCGGACTATTACGGCGCAAGTGTATAGTGTATAAAACCCATTCTCGCATTTGATGCCACTGTGGCTGGAAGTAAAAAGGAAAACGTGGGTTCAGCCCTCCTCTCACCCTCTTGTGACTGTCGGCTTAACGCCTTGTTTTTGAATCGCGAAGGGCACAAAGCCATATTCATTGACACTGATCTATTATAGTTCTATCCTGCAAGAAGCAACCATGTTGATATTTTTCACAAATTTGTCATTCAATTCTTGCCCCATAACATGTTCCGAGGAGGCAATGTCTCTTGGTTAAACTAGGGTTGGAAAGGTGTTACTTTTGAACTATTTTTTGTAATGATTTTTCCACAAAACATTGTTTTTTTTAAATTATATTTATTATAAGTTATTTATTATAAGTTATAAGCTATTAAAACAGAGCAGGGAAGGGGGCTTTCTGCAATGTCTCCCCCTGACTCTTCATCCCAGTTTCCGATTTTATCGTGTCACTATCTCTCAATAAAGAATGAAAACGGCGCTTGCGCCCAAGAAATAACACAAAATATCGAAACATAACATTGCGCTCAGAGGAGAATTTCTACTCTTTGAGAAAATAATGTATTACTATTCTAAAAAAATGTGTTCAATAGCCTGCCACACTAATTTTGACACTCTTTTGTTATACAAACGCTAAGTAGAAATTGATTACTTTTTTTAAAGAATCCAACTTTCACTATACAAATTTCAATTAATTAAATCCAAAGTGGTTGCATGCTTTATAAGTTGATCAAGAAATCTTTAAATTAGTCAATTTGAAAGTAATCTTTTAATCAAAAATTAACCCCTTTCACAAAAGTGAAAATTAAGTTCCAATCCCCCTTTTACTCAAGTTATCAGATCATTATGAACTGCAAAGCCGTATGTAGACTCAGATAAAAACTTTAACAAGCAATTTGCACCCAAAAGAACAGACGGGAACAATGCATCGTGAGGGAAAACATTGTGAAATCATTGTGGCGTTGCGGTCGCGCCTTCGACGTGGACCTCACCTCTCGGCCCTCCTCACCCACGCCTTCTCTTTAGCCAGCAATGGAAATGCACGCCAAAGAAAGCCATAAATGGAGGGTCTGTGTGCCAGGGTGGAACCTGTCCGACTGCCAGGGTCACCGCAGCGTAGAGGTGATGATAACCCTGGTTGTCTGGTGGAGCCTTCACCTCTCCCTGCCCTTCAAAGCACCTCACTGTGTCTCTATCAGACTCCATGCAACTGAGCGGTTTTACAGATGGAAATTACCATTATGTTCACGGCAAATATGTCAAACGTTCTCCAAATCCCCAACGCATATATTCAGTTGCTGCCGTCCACCTGCTGTGCAGCATCTCATTCAGTGCCAAGGGCTTGCCACAAAAAAATCCTGCAAAAGCATATTCTCATTGCCAAGGATGTCAAAAGACATTTGCATGAAGAAAAAAGTTGTTAACACAACTTTTTCCAATGGAGTGGAGATCTTCTCTCTCTCTCTTTAGATTATAAGCAGTTATGTTTAGATACAAGTTGAATAAAATATTTGTTTTATGATTTTGAGTTTTTTTTTTTGATGGAATAAAAATGTGTAACAAAAGTATTCTGTACAAATTAAATCATAATTGAATTTGTACAGAAGCATAACCGCTTATTAAATTAATAATATTAGCATATCATGTAAATAAAATGATTTCTACTTCTTATGTTTTTTGTTTACAATATCTGTGTCCTTGGCACTGAAATAGTGCAACAAGACAACCTAAGTTACGAGCCAACAGGACACCGACTCTGTCTGCTAAATGGTCCAACACAAAACACCAAAATACCTAAAAAATACTAAAAGAAATGATCGTAATCAAGGATATGCATCGCCTTCTTTCAAGGTTAATTAACCTCACTTTTATGTTTACCTCTTTGATTTTTTTGTTTTTCTTCTAGGGTTCAAAGCGCTTGTTTTCAGGGGGACGCAAACCAAGCAATAATGTGTTTGTATGCGTGTGTGTGTTTGTTAGGACTGGGTTAAAATAGAAGAAATAAAAAATGTAATAAAAAAAACTAAATCAAATCGATCCTCGATCAGTTATCAAAAACCTATATCGATCCAAAAATGTGTGGATTGACTGGGCGACTAAAGGCATTATTTTCTCTTACACGCAGGACGCACTTCAAAAAGTCACTGTTGGCTGTCTTCCTGTATGCGCTCAGCCCCACCCGTGGGGAGGGGTTGATAGCGAGTTACTTTTTGGCGATCAAAAGCTTTGAAATGAAAAACACATGGGGCTTGTTTTGTCTATGGGACAATATTTATTTGCATTATGTCTGTAAATAGATCGATTTATCGAATCGTGACATCAACTTTTTAAAAAAATGCGCAATCGAGTTTACAGAATTGGCAATTATGTAGCTTTGTGTGATTTACAAATCCATACCAAGGCCTTAATTGTAACCTGTTTGCTGCAAATTCCAGAAATGAAGAAAATGTAAAAATTGAACTGTTTGAACATTTTGAAAGTATTTTTTAAAAAGTATATTAAAAGTAAAGGAAATACATCTCTTTAAGTGTGTATTATGTTACAATTTACACATTTTCAGGAATAACTTGTAATTGTAATGGATTACTTGGAAAAAAGTAACCACCCCAGCCCTGTCCAGAGTGGTGTCTATCTGGTGCGTCTGAATTGTTTGTTGCTCTTGAGCTGCGGTAGAGAAGCCGCAGAGTAAATTGTCAGGGTGTGTCTGGCGGGCCTCTTGGGTTTTATGGAGATTTTTAAAATTTGAGCCCTTATTGTTGACGCTTGCACGTAATTCACTTTTATGTCCTGGAGGAATTGCATCACCACATTGCACGGAGTGCAGAGCAGAGATGCTTATTTTTAAACCAGGCTCTTAAAAAGTAAAAGACCATTGTTTGGTCGTGGCGCACGTCTCCGGGCTTTGCTCAGTCTGTGATCTTCACCACTTCCAGCCCGGGGAAATGCCCGGGCTGCGAGTTTAAGGCTCCTTAAGGTCGTGGGTTCCATTGGAAGACCTCAAAACAATCAGTGCCAGAGGTGTGAGACTTTAGCCACCCAATGATCCGACTTTGATTAGATGGAGGAGGGAGGGGTGGATTTAGTAGTTATTCATGAATACTGAAGATTCGTTCTACTTCTAAAATAATTATACATTTTTTTTTATAGTTATTTTAGTTTAGTTTAGTCCTTCATTCTTTATTGAGAGATAGTGACAGGATTAAATCGGAAACTGGGATGAGTCCGGGGGAGACATCGCAGAAAAACTGGAGGGGGGATCAGAACCCATGGCACTGCTTGACCTATGGTCCAGGGGACGCACTTTATAACCACTCTGCCACCGCGCCCCCACCCTCCCCCGTTCTACCTCAATTTTAAGATTTTATTCGTAATTAGAACTGTTATTTGTCACTTTATTCCCAATAACATTTAATACATTATGGATATTTATACCATCTGGAATGTGTTATAGAGCTCAACAAGTGCTGTGCTGCAATTTTGGGAAATATTTAAATTCATCAGAAATTTATCAGAAAATGTGTAAAATGTGTTTCACCTTAACAATGATTTTAATCTAGGAATATTTTCTTTCAACACACCCTTAGTGTGGATGCTCACACTTGCCAGCTCATCTCGTGACTTGAACCGGTTAAGGCCAGTGATTTCACATTAGGTGTGGAAAGGATGGAGAAGTGCAACCTGTTCCGAAATGGAACGAAATCAAACAGTTTAACTCATGTTGCAGGTTTAAAAAAAGAAAAATAGACTCACCAAAGCATGTGTCTTTGTTCTCTGGCGTTTCATTTGTGAGTGGGATTATTTGAACATGTCACATGTGGTTTGAATGCGACGCCAAATTTGTGGAAAAATCCACTGACAATTGAAGAATCTGAATTGTGTCCGGCACACCTGCAAAGTATCTTTGCGGTTTGCCTTGATGTGCTTCAACTTGGTGCTTAAATGGACAATGGATTGCATCTGGGCCGATCATCAGGAATGGCCAGTGTAGGGAAGGTTATTCTTTGTATTTGAAATTCTATTTCTGTGAAATATTTCATTTTGTTCCCCAATTGATTTCATATTCATGATTACAATGAAAGTTTAGTGTATTTGTGCACTAGAGCTGTCACAACGAATGCCAGTCAAACAGTTGAATGTTGTTAGATTGGGTGCAATAGTGAATTTTGTGAGAATGTTTATGCCGTGCCCGGCTGTTTGTCGATCGTCACTTGTCAAACATTTCAGAGAGTAAATGTACCCTGTCTGTTATGCACTGCGACGCTGAAACATGATGATCACAACATGTGTGCTTTCAGTTGCTGTCATTATGAATAAAAGAAAACGTGTTTCCTAGATCAGTGGTTCTCAAACTTTCCATTTCACTTACTGCCTAAGAAATTATTCAGTGCAACTACCACCATGATGACAGATTTTTTAAATATAGCCATAAACACCTTCTCAATCAGCTTTAAACATTCCTTCTTGTGGTTATACATTATATTTTACAGTAATGTACATTATTCTTGCAGCAATTTTGTATTTTAGGGATTTAAAGACGTTAAAATGTGAGAAAAGAAATCCTACCACCAGAATGTGTTGTGTACCACTGTTCTAGAGAAGAAAGTATGACTGAAATGAAAACAGGAATCTGATCATTCGAGTGGACTCACTCTGGCTCTTGACTGGGGCGGGGTGGCTCTTGACTGGGTAGCTCTTGGTCACTTTGGTTTGGTAGTGGGGTGTGGCGCCGACCATCGCCAACACGGCCAACAGCGCACATGTCACGCGGAGATCCATTTTGTAGCACCAAACCTGGGGGAGTTAGAAAGAAAAGGCCATGGGCCATTGTCAATGCCTGAATTTATTTTGCTTTTAGTATACCCTTTTTCATAATAAAGTGTATGTATAAGCAATGTGACCAGTGTGGAAGGCTAATATTTTGTGAGAGTGGATGTGACCATTGTTATCCTTTTGCACGCCCCCTACCAGACAATGGGGGCCGCCATTGAGCAGTTGTGAATCATTCAGCTTGTCCTCTTATGAAGTATATTAAAGTAGTTGACATAGGAGGATCTTTCATAAAACAACTTTCTTCTGGGCATGCAGTAGAGTTTACACAAATCAAAACTAACTTCTGCATCGGTTGCACATTGGGCTGTGCAAAAAAAATTCTGATTTGAAATCGGATTATTTTGTTCACAGGAAATTGGATTTCTTTTTTAATGGTGATAATGATTTTACTGGTCTGTTTTCATTCATATGGGTGAATAAAAGGTATATAAATTGATAAATGTATTCATCATAAGCCAAAGGGTGAGGTTCTCTACTTAACTCCAAAAATGGACACCATTTGCAAAGCTTGAAATATGAAACTTCTAGTTTTGATATATTTTGTCTTTTTTTTCCTTTTTCTTTTTTCTTTTTTTTCAAGAAATCTGAAACAATTCGAAAATCGAGATTTCAAAGAGATAATTCAGGATTTTATTTTTTGGCAAAATCGTACAGCCCTAGTTGCACACAACTACACAATAGGACCCCAACACATGCATTCTTAACATAATTTTTCATGACCTTAACCCTAAGCCTCCCTCTATCCCAAGCCCCACTCCTTATCCTGACCAGGCTTGTGAGAAGGGTTTATAAGTGATGGTCACAGGGGACAGTGTCTGGGGATGGAATTGGAATTTCAAGTTGTATTCAGGCACCACAAAGCTGGAAACTTGTTGAGAAATCACTTGTGAAAAACTGCTGTTAGCGTCACGTTTTATTCCTGTTTGTCTTTCAAGTATGAGCACATATTTTAACTATGCATATCTACTATCACCTCATCTACAAATTGTGAGATAACTGTTCGTGCACTCCTTTAGGGCAACCTTGAACATAACAAGCATATAATTCATTAAATCCAGTGTTTCCTCTTGCTGTATATCCTTGGTGCCAAGCCATGTCTATAATTTTATTGACAAATCCATTGCCTGTGTGTGTATGTGTGCGAGTATGGGTATGTGTGTATGCTTCGTTTTAATGGGCTGGGAAGGTTGTGGGTGAATTGTTCCTTTTTTAATGTTGTTGTTTTATTGTGTTGCTGTGAAGCACTTTGAATTGTTCTGCATGAAAGGTGCTATATAAATAAAGTTTGATTGTGAATGACACAAGTAATTTCTCAATCCTTTTGGTTGGTATCGTGAATGAATGAATCTATACATCTTTAATTGTGTTTAATACAAATTAAACTGCATTTAAATAATTTTAGTTAACTATATTATGGACACACTGTCCAACATAGACAACAGTTTACATGGCTCAAACTTCTGTATTCAGAATTTACATGTTCATTGATACTAGTTATCCAGATGTATTCTGACAGATATATCCCATGTAAATACGGGTGCAAAAATATTTGCTTATCTCTCTTGGCAATAGTAAGTAAGTAAGTAGTTGTTTAGCATTTCAAAATCTTGCACACTCCTCCTTCGGGGGTGTATAAAATCAAATAAATTAAACAAAGACCAGACCAGTCAGAAATTAAGCCATCTTTGGAACATTAACGCTCCTGATTAAACTCTAACAATATTTTGTGGCATAGCCTTGACATGCTACACATGCGAGAACAAGCGCCGCCGTGCCGCTCACATGCGCAGCAAGTGAGGAGGGGAGCTTTTTTCCCCCTGCAGCAGGTGCATTCTGGGATGCTGCACAAAGTTTGCATCTAAATCAGACAATATATCACCCTCAGTTTGACAAACTTGTTGAACGTGTTACTACTGGTACCCATAGAGGCATAACGTTGTATATCTACTTCAGGCTTTGTTGCTTGTTTGAGAAAATGCTCTTCTGTAATGTAGTTCACTTTAGTCATGCCACTTATTAGCTACACAAGTCCGTGTAAACAATTGTTATCTATTCATATATTGATTTTTTTTTCTCTTCAAATTATATTGAAACATCTTACATTTTAATATATTAAAACCACTACATTTAAACGGCTTATAATATAAAGAAGAAGATCTCTACTATCTGGCGGTGGGGTGTGGGGAATTGCATTTGCAGCATTTTGTATTCAAAAAATGTATTTAAGTTCTTGTTGCCAAGCCCAAACTGTTGACAAAGTTGACAGACAAAAAGTTAACTGTGCATATAATGACACCTTACTGATTCCTTAAATATTGTCTTTGACACTACAAGTGTGAGGTGAGGGGGGTGTCCTTACCGTAGCGGTCCGGGCTCCAGAGAAGAAGAGAGGGTTGTGTTGGTGGTTTAATCCCAGATGATAATGTCAGTGGAGAGCCTTCACCCTCAGACGCACCTCCTGGAGCTTCCCGGGGCATCCGGGCTGCAGGTCCTTATATCCTCCATGCTTCTCCATCCTTGGAGGCCACGCCCACTTTTGTTAATGAGAGGGTACAGCGTCCTCACCATGACGACAGCCCCGGGGAACCGCCCCCTTTTTTCCTTCCCTTCTGCTACCGTGTGTAACCCTCCTCTCTCCTATTTTCATTCTCCTCTTCCACATTGCGAGCACAGGAGAACCATGCGGTGCTGCAGATGCTGATATTTTGTGTGGATCTGCTGGGCATTTGACTCTTGTTTAGGACACTTGCTTCTTTTGGTGTACCTTGAAGTTCTCCTTGATGTCATACTTCAATGTAATATTTCAGCATTTTTCACTACCTTAATGGAGTAATTTGATTTCGTATGCATCTAATATTGCATGAGTTGGATGTGAGCTGGTTGCCATTTGACAGTGTTTGCAGACTTTATACACGCACACACACACACACACACACACACACACACACACACACACACACACACACATAGACACTCTTTTTAAGGTAAGGAGCCCTGGTTTGGGATGCAAATCTGTTGCAGTATTCAATATGCAATTTGTAATATGGTTCTTTCACCCCATCATAATGTGTGCTACTTGCTTAGGATATAAGATTGTTTCAAATACAATTATTTTATTTGGAATTAAGCTAACATTGTAAAATAGTGCTCAGCTTTTCAGTAAGGCCTTTGCTGATTTTAAATTTTCTGAATTGTGTCATATTAACATTTGCAGCATAGTAAAATTCTTCATGTGTGTATTATGGAATTGTCATTCTTGTTTTTATTTTCTTTATTTTGATCTTGGTATTCAATTAGATATCTACACAGGTAGTGTGCAGTAGCATTGCTCAACACCAGGAGGCAGCATTGGGTGTCTTTGCTGGTTCAGTTTTGTCATACCTGTGGTTGCCAAGAATAACTTGAAATGGTGTGCCTTGCCTGCAGCAACTGGTGTCATTTCTTTTCTTCCCATTAGATTTCTGATTCCCTCTCAATTATTTGTAGAATTTGTCTCCTCCTTGTATTGCTATTGCTGCTGTATATATCCTAGTGTCACTTTTACCATAATAAAAGAATGGTCATAGAATGACTCCCCCCTAAGTAACAAACTTTCCAGGGGAATCATATTCATTATTATTATTATTATTCATTATTTGAATATTTTGTCAAAGCACTTGAGTTCAAGTTTGTTATGCCTCAAACTCCCAGTTTGCCCACTTGTGATGGCTTGATTTTTGTGCAGGTGCTAAAAACAGAAGTAAATTCAAGAACCTAACTTGTCAACTCAATGTCCTTCTGTTTTCATAGGCTCATAATGCTCAGTTTGCAATCACAGATACCCATTCTTTTTTTGGCGCAAGCACCGTTTTTCATTCTTTATTGAGAGAGATAGTGACAGGATTAATCGGAAACCGGGATAAAGAGTTGGGGGGAGACATTGCAGAAATGCCGGACAGGGGATTCGAACGTGCGGCGCTGCTCAACCTATGGCCGGGGAGACGAGCTGTCTAACCGCTCGGCCACCGCGCGCCCCCCACAGATACCCATTCTTTGGTGCACAAAACATAATACCATCACTGGGAAGTGATGACAAGGTTATTCCTGTCATTCTAGTATTTGGTAGTGTAGAAATGGCTGTATTTACTTGAGAGTCAATGGCTGTGTACGAAATCGCTTCCTATCCCCCATATGGGGCGCACGCCATTTTGTAGGAGCGTCCAAATTCTCCATGTACCCTATATAGTGCACTGAAAGTATCCCACAAAGCACCACAAAAAGTATTATAAAAAAGTATATAATTATATTTTTTAATTATATTTTTAATAATTATATTTAATATTAATTTTGACAGTGCCAACTCTAGTGTCCGAAATCTCGGCCGTTGCTGTTGTGTGCACTATAACTGAGTGCACTATATTGGGGGTAGGGAGAGGAGGGTAGGGAGTGATTTTTGGACACAGCCAATATCTTGACAATAAAGGCTCCAGCTGCAGGCAGTTAATTCATTGATGCTGGGAGAGCACATATCGGGGTTAGTAAGAGGTAAACAATATATTCTAACCCCCGGATGTAACACCCCCCTAAAAAGTATACCTCCTTGTCTAGGGTAATGCACAAATAGCAGGTCGATGGACTTAAGAGAGAGGGAGAAGCAGCCTGCTGCAGCAGCTTTATAGTCCACGCCTCCTTAGGTTCCAGGTGCAGGCAATTCATTCATTGAAGCTGGGCTGTCCAGGGCAATCCTGCACAGAGGACATCTCGGGGTTAAGGGCCCCTGGCACTTGCACGATTTTGTGGCACGCAATCGTCAAAATTGTCTCGTGCCAGTGCGTGTCATTTTGCTGCACGCACCCGGAGGTTTCCGCGCTGTTTACACCGTCTTCACCCACAGTTCACGTTGGGTCGGTTAACGAATGCGTGACGACCCGTATCCGAGTTAACACGAGCGGGTGCGTGGCATGGAGGCGCTGCGCAGCTTGAACGCTGTTGTGGCACCTTGCACATGGACATGCAATATAAAGAGACAATGGGACATCCTACATCAACACTTAATTTGGACGACTGGCGGAGGGCGGGATTACTAGTATTCTCTGTGGTATTTGACATTAGCTGAGAGGGTGAGTGAGCAAAGTGGGCTTATTTGATTTCCTGCTCAAAACTCATGGCATTTTTGAATGCTGTCGTATTTGCTAGGTCTATAATGATACATATTTCGCTCGAGCCTACTCCTTGCTCAGCCAAAACTGCTTTAAATACACCCTGTCCGCGCAGCTCAGAGAATTGCGCGCGGCTGTGATGGCACCGGCGTGCGTCCTCCCGCATTGTACCGACACGTTGACGGCCAGCTTGCGCAAAGCGTACAACTCTTGACGGCCAGGATGCGCGTGTACGTGAAGACCTGCCGACAATCTTTTTTTTTTTTTTTGGTCTTTGAACATTTCAAAATGTACGCCCCCACATGGCACACAGCCACAAGAGGTTGAAGGTGTGTGTGTTTAAAAAAAGCCTCCATTTTCGGAATGGCAGTTTTTCCAAATAGCAGCTGGAACTCTGGACAGGCTTGCTACCATCCAGGGTACCAATATGCGAGGAAATTACCTGCCATACATTTAGACTACACCACTACATTTTGCAGACCCTTTGAGCCCAGGGGCTTATGTCGTTCTACGTCTCGGCTATGGATATTTACGGTGTAGTTGTGCTGCGCTATGCGAATGCATGTTATCTGGAGCCTGCTGTGCCTGTATATGTGTTGCCAAATCCTTGCATCTCTGTCTCAATCTTAATGGGAAGTTAATGAGTGGTGCTTACGTCAGGGTGTGGATTGCTGAGTGTTGCGATGATTACATGCTTCGCTGCACAGGAGGCTCAAGATATTAAAATAGAATCCTCGGCTCTGGACTTTGATGCTTTGGGACCAATGCATTGCATTGGTTCAGAGACCTTAGGATTGCTAAATTCAATGTCCAATGCAATACTTTCCAGCGAACTACGACACACTATCTGTGACTGCATAATTCACATTCAATTATCTGCCGCATGGAAAGACGTAATGTTGTTTTCCTCTTTTTCTGAAATATCGACATGTTGGCTGCAAGTTGTTATCTTTTAAGTTATTTTTTTCCGGCGTCAGTGCCGTTTTTCCATCTTTATTGGATAGGATTAGTCAGAAACTGGTTTGAAGAGATCAGGGGTAGACATTGCAGACAAGTCGACGAGCGTAGTCGAACTCGCGACACTGCTGGCGCTGCGGTAGAGACAGCGCCACTAACATGAATGGGGTCGCGTTAGGTGCGGTGTCCATAACCACTCGGCTAACGCGGACCCCAATCAGTTGTTATTTTAATAGGCGATTAGCTGCCCATTATTGAAATAATTATTAATTAATAATTGGTTGGATATTTTTTCGTACGGTACGTAAAACCCCAAAAATATTAACTCCACACTAGAATTACAAGAGATTAATCTTGTCAACTTGAAACCTAGTCGAATATGGTTCTTCTTAACAGTTACTCACTCTGACACAGACTCATTACAATTAACCTTTACTGTAACATTTATCACTGTGGCTGCAGGCGTGTGTACGATGGTTAATGACCAGGTTAATGCTGCCCTCCAGTGTATAGTGTTAGTAAATTATTTACCATGATGTTCATGGATCTGGATGAAATTTTGTACAGTTGTTGGAAGTGACACACGGAACAATTGATTAAATTTTGGTCCATTTCTGTAGCCTATAAGTAACATAATCATACTTAATCACCAACTTACTGATAGATGGCTGGGAGCTTACTGCGGTCACGTGACCAGACTTCCGTGTCGCAGGGGCTGCTGGAAAATGTAGTTGGGATGTTTGCCGTTGGCATTAATCGCAAAGTACTATATTTTGTACCACTGCAGCGCAGGTTTGTAATCTCTATTTTTAAAATATAAATCAGTCAAATTAGGATGGCTTAACTGTTTCAGCGATAACCGTTTTCACATCAAGGAATTTGCACTGAATCTCCTTTTCTAGAAAAAAAAAACATGTGTTACCATGTGTTGCATTCTAACAACAGATCTTTGAACAGCTTTGGCATGTTTGATGGCATGGAAAGATGAGCCAACACCTTTTTTACCCCCATATGAGCACCACCTACCGTTGCAAGGGTATTCCCAAAATCTAAACGACTACTAATAAAACCACACCACAATTGAATTGCACGAGCTCTGCTATAATGATCTCCGCTATAAAAAGAAGCTCCCAAGGTAAAGGGAATTTTCACCGCAGCTCAATTGTAGTGGGAGAACACTTTTCATGATGCCCTCGCATGAGAAATGCACAGCGCCGACAGAAGAAAAAAAAGTCGTGCTGGTGAGAAAGATTGGAAGATAATTATCAGTGGGGTCTGTAATCAGCAGACTGCTGTGCATCATCAGAGCTAGTATCTTTTCATCAAAAACCCACACGCGAAAATAAAAGTTGTTGTGTCATGTTTCTCCCCCTCTGTTATAGACTGTCTCGCTCTATTTCAGGCTCTCAAGGCTGACTCAATGATCGGTGTTGTGCTTCCCACACCAGCATATACATGAGTTCCCTTTTTTGCTCTTTTTTTTAATGCTGAGGTCATTGAGGCTTGTGCTGTTTTTGTCAATTATATGGTCACAGGCTTTAATCTGATGCAATTTGATAGCCAAAAATGAAAAGGTTGCGTTTCCATAAATACCTACACACGTCGTATTAGATTCATTGCATTTTTGATGATCACTAGGATCCCGCTGTTGCTTTTGCTCATGGCAATGGCTTCCTCTACGGCAGGGGTCTCAAACTGAAATTACCTGGGGCCAATGGTAGCCTGGCGAGCCAGAACCAGCGCATCGCCCACACATCGCACACCGCTAGACACGTGCATTGCATCTGGGAAAATCCGGCTCACTGTCGGTACGAAATCAATCGACCAATCAGCGTGGACGTGGGGGAGTTTGTATGGGCTACGCGAGACGTAGGAGTTTGGTTGTCACGCTTTCATGCCGCTTGTCCCACCTGCTGCGCTGTGACTGGATAACATGATTTGATTGACACTTTTTTTTTTACGTTTTCCGACCCTGGTTTTACCAGACCCAATGCAAGCGTCTAGCGATGTGCGATGCGTGGATGATGTGTTGGTCCTGGCTCGCCAGGCTAAGGCAATGGAGGCTGTATCTTAAAATTTTTATCCCGTCATTTAACTTTGCACCATTGAGAACCTGAACCGTTCTTCTGAAATTTGCTTCTCTAGCTTACTTCTTGCTGCAGTATTCCACCAAAAATAGCAAAAACGTACTTGAATCCAATTTGTTCTGTGCAAATGCACATGTGCGCAAGAAAAAATATTGAATCTCTCACTTTTTACGAAATTATTTGTGCTCGAAGCAAACCTTTTTTTAAAAAAAAAGATCATACAAGGGTGTGTGGAGGCAGAGTGGTTAAGGAGTGAAGTGCGAAGTGAAGCTCTCATCCCCTTCACAGAATTAATTGAATGCCACTCAGTAGGCTGATCTCATACCCCCTTCACTAACACTGCCTCCTGCACTAACGTCAAGTTCTCCCCATCTCCTGGCCCCACTAACTACCCATGTATAATATTGTATATAGAATGCTGAGGACTAACTGACCTGCTCCAAGAGCTGCACTAGGAGTTTGCCCTGCTCCAGCACACATTTTTTGTAAATATTATTCTCTTTACTCTTTTTGCTCTTTATACTTTATTCTATGCACCGGTACCAAAAATAATTCCTAGTCTATGACCGTTCATTGACGACAATGGCAATAAAGATGATTCTGATACTCATTCTATAGTGAATATGAATCCATTCCACTTGAAATGCTTGAAATGCATTGCATGCTCCAACCGACCAACTTTAAATGAGACACTTCCCCCCAGTGTGCTGGAAGTAGTGCCACGTGAAATTCCACCGAATCAAAACAATGAAGAAGTGTGAGCGGGTGGGGCATTATGGAGCAGCCAAACCAAGCAGAATCACAGGCTCTGTGGCAGAGTCGACTGTATTTTGCATGCCAGCCTCCTTTTTACTCGACCAAAAATCATAGTTTGACCTCTCCTCTTCCAACCAGTCACTTAGGAAGTTGCTAAACATTGTCTCAGTTTCAAGTCTAGCATATCTGTGTTGGAACCACCACGGATGGACAACTTGCACGATCATCGACGGCATCGTATTACATGAACACAAGCAGTATTTTTTTTCCTTTAAATATTCTTGGGGCTTTTGCACCCCAGAAACGTGGAGCAATATTAGGGCTGTGCAAAAAATCTATTTGAAATCGAAATCAGATGATTTTATTCAAAGGATTTTTTCAAAAGTGAAATCTTCAAATCGTATTTCCTTTTTAACATTGATAATGATTTTGCCGGTCTGTTTTATAGTCATATGGGAGAATAAAATGTATATAAATTGATAATTGTATTAATCCTAAGCCAAATAGTGAGGGGTCTCTACTTAATTCCCAAAGTGGGCACCATTTGCAAAGTTTGAAATATGAAACTTCTAGTTTCGATATATTTTGTCTTTTTTTTTTTTCCTTCAAGAAATTGGAAACAAATCGAAAATTTAGATTTTTAAGACACAAATCGGGATTTTATTTTTTGGCAAAATCGTACAGCCCTGTCCACCATGGCAGATCCCTCGTGTTAGAGCAAAAGTGTTGAATGCATGGATGGATTTGTCCCAGATTTGGTGTATTAATGCTCTAGGGTTGGTTCTCAAAATGATTTGATTCAGGCTGACACTTTCAAGATGGTTGAATTAAAATAAATACTAATAATTATATTTAGTGTTTTGTCCACAAATACACCTTGAGCAGTCTGCATAGCCATTTTTTAATTTATTTATTTTTTTACTTTCAGCGGGTTCACTGCGAGATGGACACCAAAGTTGAGACTCAGAAGGCTATGCCATGAAAGTTGTGGAAATATGAACGTGCGAGGATCATAAGTTGTATTCCACATACAATGCGAAATCCAATGGATCAGGCTAAAAAGAAATATGTATACATTTTATTACTGTGTGTTGTGGAGTGTTTGGTGTTGAATATAGAGATTTCCTTGTGGCCATGTGCTGCCATTAACAATCTTCAGACGTAGCTTTGCCAAACACTACACATAAAACATTGAAAATTACTTCACTATCAAGTATAGCTGAAAGGCAACCAGGGCTTGAAAACTAAATTATTTTTAAAACGTTCTGTTCCGAACGGTTCAGGCAGGCCTATGTTTAACGTTTTCGTTCTCGGAACCTCTCCGCCACCAAAATATCGGTCCTGAACCGGTTGGGAACACAAAAATTCTGTTCGTTCTTAAAGTTCCTTGTATTGTGCAATGTTAAGTTTAGATATGATTTATACAAAATATATTTATTGGACTTTTAAACTTTAGTGCAACTGTATTAACGTGAAACCAGGTTTAAAATGCCATTACATTTGCTTCCTTGTCTGTCCACAAGATGGAGCTCCAGATGCATGGGGCTTGAAGCGGGGAGGGGGTTGGCTCGTTCGAGGCGTTCGAGCCCGGTGGGAGAGGGCAGTCGAGTTGGATGGATGCACAACCGGAAATAGTCTCCCAG
>OMKY01139879.1:2483-15536 GCA_900302395.1 Bregmaceros cantori
CACACGCCCCCCCCCCCCCCCATTCATGTTAAGTCAATGCCGCTGTGTCTACCGTGGCGGCCGCAGTGCCACAAGTTCTCCTCCCTTCCGCGGCTTGTCTACCCCTGATCTCTTCAACCCAATTTAGGACTAATCCGATCCAATAAAGATGACAAAACAACGCTGATGCTGGTAAAAAAATAACTTAAAAAAAGGTTTATTTTAACTTTTTTTAAAAGTTATTTTTTTAACCAGCGCCAGCGTTATTAAAAATATTTTGTTCCTTTTTTTAGTTTTAGTTAAGATCAGGTGGCATTGGGTCTCTTTGCTGCATACAGATGCAAAACACGGACAAGTCATTTACTTTCTGGATCGTGAATTGCCGTCTCTGGTGGTTGTGAAGATGTGAAATGGAGCCATAGAGTGGTTTGGGTGTAACGCTGCGCCGCATTCATTCATACTCGAGTGTGGAGGTAAAAATTAGTCACTTTCTCACCAACTTTGTTATATTTTGTCTAATTTACAAATTGTGTGTTGCCGATGAAAGTAATTATTTTCATTATGTTCATGTATTCTATTTTGAAAAGAGGCTCAAATGAATGCACCTTCCAATCACAGGCTGTGTCTGAAATCGTTCCCTATCCCCTACTCCCTTCTCCCAACCTAGTGCACTCACTTATAGAGCACTGAACAGCAACGACCGAGACTTCGGACACTGGCACCGTCAAAACTATTGCTTGGTCTATGGTACATCGACGCTCACTACGTTTTGTGGTGCATTGTGGGATACTTTGAGTGCACTATATAGGGTACGTGGAGAACTCGGACAACTCTACAGAATGGTGTGCGCCCCATATAGTGCACTATATAGGGAGCGATTTGGAACACAGCTATAGACACAGTGCACAATGATGCAGAGCACATCACTATGCTGACGTCTGAATCTAGCCCAATTCACACTGTCATTGAATTTTTGAACCTCTGGTAATTCACAATTGCCCCCCACACATATATATGTGTGTATGTGTATATGTATGTGTATATATATACACATATACATATACATACAGAACATGTGTTTCTAGAATTTTCCTGGCTTAGATAATTGAGTAGTTCGAGCTTCTTCGAGGTTTTCTGACTGGGTTTGACATTTCTAGAAAGTTCTGTTCTCGGTTGGTTTTCCAATGTGATGCAACCAGCACAGTAGGGCGCTGGCATCGAGGGCTCCATCACAGTAAGGACGTGACTGCGTTAGTCATTAGTGTGCATGACTGTGGGTGTGTTCCAATTTTGCCTACTCCGCTTCGTGCACTGCACACTCCATGAAATGTTTGTGAAGTGCAGAGAAGTGAGATCCAAGTCGACACCTCTGGGAAAGAAAATTGTGAAAAACGATTCACATTCTTTTGAATCGATTCATAACATTTTAAGCGTGAATCCATTTTAAATCCATTTTTGATCTTTCTGATCCCACTTGACAAGTTAAACACTGACTAGCAGAGATGTGACCAAGTCCCTCTTTCAAGTCTCAAGTCCTTCTTGGGCAAGTCAAGTCAAGTCCCAAGTCAACTCCAAGTCAAGTCATCATTAACATGCTGTCATTTTTGCTCCAGAATCTGATTTTAATAAAGTCAAAAGGAAGCAATAGTTTGGCTTCTATAATAGCATCGTTTGATGTTTTTGCTACATTATTAAAATCAGATTGTGGAGCTAAAATGACTGCATGTTAATGATGACTTGACTTGGAGTTGACTTGGGACTTGACTTGACTTGCCCAAGAAGGACTTGAGACTTGAAAGAGGGACTTGGTCACATCTCTGCTGACTAGAAAGTAGTCTGTAACAAAACGTTGGTACTAACTGAGCCTTTTTACGTTTTTGCACTGCGTCCTCCTCATCTCACCGCTACAACTCACTCACCTCACTGTTGTGTTACCTGCTGGCCTTGTGCCTTAACTGGATCCATCTTCTGTTGTTTATCGTGCAAATTCTGGTGCGTTTCCTCATAACTCCCGGGAGTTGACACGTGTAATGGCGTCAGAACCCCCGGAAATGCCCTGCAAGTAGATGGGAAGAAACACACGTCAAACAACGCAAGAATTGTTTGACTGCGTAGGCTGTGTCTGAAATCGCTCCCCATACCCTACTCCCTATCCCCTACTCCCTTTATAGTGCACTCACTTATAGTGCAGTCAACACAAACAACCAAGATTTCGGACACTAGAGACATCGCCGTCAAAGTCATTAAAACATTAGAAAATTCAACAATCAAAAAGTACATTTGTAACTATTTGCAAACTATTTTTATTTTTGTGATTTAGGTCATTTTTAATGTGACTCGCGATGCATTATGGGTTATACTGCTTGAAATAGGGTACATCGATGCTGACTCATTTTCAGGATATTTTGAGTGCACTACATAAGGTACATGGAGTATGATGTGTGTCCCATATAGTGCACTACAAAGGGAATGGGGAGCAATTTCGGACACACGGCCACATGTTGTTTACATCAGGGACTGTTGTTTGGTAACGATACGTTCCTCTCGTTCATTCTGTCGTTCTAGTTTTTGTTTCTGTATGCTGTGAATCAGGTTAGCATGAAGGACGTTAGCCATTACATGTCCATGTTATTGTTAACATGTTTGCTATTATTGTTAGCACGCAAATGACAAACAGTTTGTCAGCGCAGCAGACTTGAAGAGCGGTAGCGCGTCAAGCCAGAACCAACCGACCGTCCGGCGTCCACGCATCGCTCTCGACGGACCGGTCCGCTGGGTCTGGATCAACCAGGCCGACGCATCGGATTACCGTCCAGATTCGGCCGATCCAGTCAGTTCGGGCGACTTGAGACGCGGGCCTCCACTCCAATCGTCACACCTACTGCGCTGTGATTTGATTCATTGGCTGTGTCTGAAATCCCCCCCTAACCCCCATATAGTGCACTATATGGGGTGCACACCATTTTGTAGGGCTGTCCGAATTCTCCATGTACCCTAGATAGTGCGCTGAAAGTATCCCACAATGCACCGCGAAATGTAGTGAGCATCGGATGTACCCTAGACGGAGCAATATAACCCATAATGCATTGCGAGACATTTTAAAAATGACCTAAACTTTTTAAAAAATGCCGCCGCGGGAGTAAATAGTGGCCGACCACGGCAAATAGTTATAAATGTACTTCTGACTTTTTCTGATGATTGTTGAATTTTATAATTATATTTTTTATAATTATATTTTATAATAATTTTGACGGCGCCATCTCTAGTGTCCGAAATCTCAGCCGTTGCTGTTGAGTGCACTATGAGTGAGTGCACTATATGGAGGGTAGGGAGAGATTTCAGACACAGCCATTGACTTCATTCGATTGACGCACCTTTTCTAGTCGCGTGTGATGCATGGACGATTCAGTCGTTCTGGCGTGTCGGGCTAGAAGAGAGGCTATGTGAAGGTTCCTGCTCAGGGTAGTTTCATCAAGCATCTAGGAGCCAAGCCAGACTTACATCTCTACGTTGTCGCAACTCGCAGCCGAGATTGCAAACCTACGCGATTCCCGCGAACATTCGGTGTTCACGCCTGATGTGTGGCCGATTGGACGCAGATTACAGTCTACCAAATGGCGCTTGATTGCTGTAGCCTAGCGAGCCAGAACAAACTAATCGTCCACGCATCGCACACTGCTAGATGTTCAATGGGTCAATCAGGCAGATGTCGCCCGTAATACGGGATGACCAATCAAATTATTCTAATGATGGAGACGTGGGCGGAGTTTGGTTGCCACGCCTCCATGCCGCTTGCCCCACCTACTGCGCTGTGATTGGATAACACGATGTGATTGAGACTTTTTTGACATGTTTTTCGACTCTGGTTTTACCAAACCCAATGAGCGTTCTCATTGCGTATGATGCGTTGGTTCTGGCTCGCCAGGCTATGATTGCTGCTCTTTCTGCCTGCTCTCACCCCTTCCCCCCACACTCCTGTAGCGCCGTACGCCCGTAATCCAACACAAAATGTGTTGTGCCGCACACTGAAACTCATTTCAACCCGGGGTTGAAAACAAAATTATTTCTCAAACGTTCCGTTCCAAACGGTTCAGGCAGGCCTATCTTTAACGTTTTCGTTCTCGGAACCGTTCCGCCACCAAAATATCGGTCCTGAACCAGTTCTGAACGCAAAAATTTTGTTCGTTCTTAAAGTCACTAATTTTGTGAAATATTACGTTTCCTAATGAAGTTCATACAAAATATATTTGGTCAACTTTCAAACTTCAGTGTAACTGTATTAACGTGAAAACCGGGTTTAAAATGCCATTACATTCGCTTCCTCGTCTGTCCACAAGATAGAGCCCCAGATACATGGGGTCTGATGAAGTTGACGGAAATCGTCTCCCAGACATAGAATATGTTAAAATATAAAAGTAAAATATAGAGAACAGAAAAAAAAACGTTTTTAACCGGTTTTGTGGATTTCATAATGTTCCGTTTCTGTTCCGGAACAGTTGAAGAAATCTTTTTTAGTTTCCGTTTCCGCTCCTCGTAAATTTCAGTAAAATTCCGTTTGTTTTCGGTTTTCGTTTTCGTTCCTTGAACCGGTTCAGAGCCCTGATCATCTCTTTTTTCCTTTCATCAATTACAAACCTTCAGAAATTGAGTTGGAATTGTACAATTTGGACAATGTTGTCCTGCATTCCAAGTCTTGTAGGAGTCCCTGGCTGTGTCCCAAATCTCTTCCTATGCCCTATCCCTTTATAGTGCACTCAACAGCAACGACAGAGATTTCGGACACTAGAGTTGCCGCTGCTAAAATTATTATAATATTATAAAATTCAACAGTACGTAAAGTTGTAACAGTTTTCCGCGGCCGGTCGCTATTGACTACCGACGTATTTGAAGTTTAGGTCATTTTTGTATGCGTCTCACAATGCATTATGGGTTATATTGCTTCACATGGATCCTCACTACTTTTCGCGGTGTATTGTGGGATGAGTACGCTACATAGGGTACATGGAGTATTCGGACACCCCTACAAAGTGGCGTGCGCCTCATATAGTGCACTACATAGGGGATAGGGAGCGATTTGGGACACAGCCTCTGCTTTGGAAATCCTGGTGGAGTCGTACCAAAGACTGTTGAAGAGAAAAGAAGGGAAAATGGAGCCAATGCCGTCCGGTGTGAAGACACACTTCCAATATGCCTTAAGCCAGCATGGAAGAGTAGGCTGATAAAAAGCTGCTTAGCTTGTGTGATGGAATGACCCTCTGTGTGGTGTATAGAAACGCAACGTTGTAAATAATATATATTTTATTAAAATGTGGCGGAGTGCGCTGTGTATGATGGGGACCACACCCCCAGTCCGATGTTTATCGTCCGGGATGCATCGTGTCGACTGTCTCCGTGCATGTGCCACGTGTGTGTCACCACGGGCTCTTTTCGTTTTGAATGAAACGACACATTAACACGTTTGAATGGCGATGCTCTCAAATGAACTCCTAAGCACCCGTGACTGAATGGGAAATGGACATTTATATGTCTCAAATGGCGCACTTGGGATCAGTGTGTTGCGCAGTGTGCGAAATAACCATCGATTTAAAGAAAATCGTAGACAATCACACCCTAAAGTTTTGGGTCGTGGTGACGAAAAAAAAAAAACTTTGTTGTAGTCTGGATCGCACATGAAACAGAGTAACAGAGTCAGTGAGCCATTTGAGACACAGTGTGCTAACCCCCAACTCACGATGCTGAGTCCAGAGCATTGCAGCTTGTACGAAGCTACGATCACTACCTTGATCAGAACGGTGCGCGCTGCGTTAAATGTTGGTGGGGATCTTGATCTCTAAGACTGACAAGCATGTGTGTGTTCCTAAAGTTCTCATGACTGCCCTCCAAAGTTCTAACGATCCCCAGGTTTAACTCGATTCTCTCACACGTCCACTCAGAAAAAAGGGAATATTTTTGTTTCAAGGCCTTGATGTCATTACTAAATGTTGTGATTTCCACAAAATAAAAATAACGAAAAAATATTTGTCATATGTGAAGGCTCCTTTCACTTGACCACGTTGGTGTTCAATTTGTAATCATTCACGTATGAATTCATCTAAATCTTCTAATAATTCAGAGAGTCTTAGGGCTGTGGGGGCATCTATGATTCGTAAAGGATCATAATTAATTAAATATATTTTTGAAACGTTACAATTGTGTGGAGGTTTGTCTAGTTCATGTATTTATCCAATTTTGGAAAGTGATTTTTCACATAGTGGAAATGTCTTCAACGATTCCCTGCCAGAATTCAAACTCAAACTTTATTCACTTATATTGACGACTTTACATGCGAAACACTTGGGAGTCATTTTGTCCTGTCCTTCTGTTGTCACTTCCAGTGCCTGTATGTAAAGTCTGGTAGTGGACCGAGGCAGGAGGCCACAACAAAAATTTAACCGTTTGCACTGATTATTAAATCATGCATTTGTTTTGCACACTGCAAGTTACCACCATTTTTTTAAAATAACCCTGTAGGTGTGTGCTCCCGCCGAAGAGACACGTTGAAAAATAGCCAAAGACACGGAAAAATGAATGGCACTGGACGTGACGCTCAGAGTACAAATTTAACTGGAAATACCCGCTGAAGTTGTCTATTAGCACCTGGCAGAGCAACACAAGGTGCTTTACAAAGACAAAACAAGGAGTGCTGGACAAAAGCCAGAGAACTGTGTCGTGAGGTTTTAAAAAAAAACATGTGCTACGTCTTGATATCTACTCGTCAGTAGTCACACTCCATTTAACCCGACAAGCCCGAGCGATGCGTGAACGATTCGTTTGTTCTGATACTCGATGGGGAGCCAGGCCCACGTGTCTATTTTATTCATCCAAAATGCAATTTTTCCCAACGGTGCCACGGGCAGGGCCCGGACGGAAGGACTCGTTTTGATATTTACATAGACCAGGTATCATGTAAGCTTTTGCAATGTGCACAATCATGTTCATATAAGGGAAACAAATTGTACAAAAATAGATAAATAAATAAATAAATAGATAAATAAATAGATAAATAAATAAATAAATAAATAGATAAATAAATAAATAGATGGATAGATAAATAGATAAATAAATATATAGATAGATAGATAAATGAATGAATGAATGAATGAATGAATGAATAAATAAATAAATAAATAGAAATATAAGGTTATAATAAAGGTGCCCACTAGACGGCGGTAACGCACCGAGTTTGTTTCGTGGTTGTAAAAAAAAAAAAAATGGCATATCCGGGACCGGATCCGGAAGTGGGAGGCCGAGCTAAACACCTTTTCCGTTTTTTTTACACCAGAGGCTGTTGTGTGTTTTTAAACTGACGTCTCGTTCTCCGACGATCACCAACAAGTTGTGAGATCGCGGCGGTCACCGCGGTGATCCTAACGGGCCAGGGTGAGTGGGCTCGTCGCTCTCGTTTACATTCATTGCTTCACTTCCCCGACATTGTGCTATGTATTGGAATTTAATAGTTTACATTTATTTTTTATAAATGATTCTTCTGAATCGCTTGGAAGTAAAACACCATAATTAACCGGCTCCGAGAGACAACCATGTATCTTACTTATATAAACCTAATAAATGTAATTACCTGTAATAACATGTATTGATGGTATTAATAAGCGATGATGCAGGAATGAGATGATGTAAGAAGCCTGCTTGCTTCCACGAATTCAAATTACAGTATCCAGGGGCGCCCTCAGTCATTCTGGGCCACCTGAAAATATATAATACTGGGCCCCAAGAGCCCTGTGCAACTGCTGTAACCAGGTCTCTAATCAAGCCAATTAACGCTTAACATACCAACTTTTACTGGGTGACTGGGGAAAAAGGAAGTATTCATCGCACACTAAATGACAGATTTGCCTCTTCCTTTATTAAAGCTTAAATACATAAAATAATGTGAGATGTCTAACCCTCTTCTTCCTCGCATGGAGAAACCCTAGCACACAATGCTTAGGATGTATGTCCTAATAATTACATAGTATTTGCAATACGATCATTAACATTAACATAAACATATCCTGGTGGGCTGCAAGACCCGCCTAACACAGGGAAGATACACCTGGCGACACAACCAGGTGCTGAAGTGCCTGGCCTTTTTGAAAGGATTAAGTACAAAGGACTACAAATAAAATTGAATGTAAAATGCATTTTTTTCAATGTTACTTTGTCAATGTTATTGTTTGAATAAATCACTAACAAGTTAACAACCTAGACTAATTTAGTTTATATCTCGGGACTAAATGAAATCCACTTATTAACTGGGACTGTACTCGGTACATCAGCGCCCCCTACTGACTAATATTATAGACGTTATCCTACCCCGTCGATGCAAAAAAAGTAAGAAGCCTGTTTTGGTAAAAGTAAGGAGTAGAAGTACAGATATTTTTGTTAAAAATATTCACTACAAGTAAAAGTAATCACAGAAAAAAGTACTTCCAAAAGTACAGATACTTGAACATTTTACTTAACATTTTACTTAACTTGCCATCTCTGGTTGTGATTGATGTCTGTGTGATTGAAACGTGTGTACTGTATGTCCCACAGAGTGGGGTCGGAGATGGTCCATGTAGTGAGACTGGAGATCTGAGCCACGGCACCCTTACCTTCAAGACCAGGCTGTGTAAAGTGGAAACCATGGAACCTCAGTATGACGACAATACGAGCGAGACGATGAGTATCGGGACGGAGAACCCACCGACTCTTATCGTGGTGACCAAGAAGGAGCCAACGGGAGAGGGCGATTGCAGTTTGGGGCCACCCCCAGGAACCTCTGCTGACCACGACAACAATCACGACCCTTTTATTAACGTTGATCAATGCGCCGACCCTAACAACCTGACATTGATCAAAACGGAGCGAATGGAGGAGACCAACGACGCTGTGGAGAAGTCGGATGAGCCTCATCAGAGTCCTGATTGCGCAGACAAGACCAAAGATCTACAACCGTCCCTAAGCAGCAGTGTCACCTGTTTAGATCCTGTGTCATTCCCACTGCCCTCACATGACGACAATGTCGGACCAAGCACCTCCACTTTTGCTGTGGAAACGGCCAGTATGTCAAGCAGGGAGAACGGAGGTGAATTAACCACACACAAGATCATTCACCCCGGGGTGAAAGCGTACCGTTGCCAGGATTGTGGAAGCAGCTTTAATGAAAAACGGACTCTAGCCAGACACATGCAGATTCATACGGGTGAGAAACCCTACCGTTGCACAGAATGCGGACTCTGTCTCAGCGATAAGAGTTCTCTTACCGTCCACATGAGGATCCATACTGGGGAGAAACCGTACGGCTGTGCAGTGTGTGGAACATGTTTCAGTTCGAGGCAATACCTTGTTCAGCATATGAGGATTCATACAGGAGAAAGACCCTACTGCTGTACGAATTGCGGCGCCAGCTTTAATTGCAAGTCTGCCTTGAACACACACATGAGGATCCATACTGGAGTGAAACCATTCAGCTGTGATGAGTGTGGTGCCCGCTTTATGGAGCAGCGCAGACTCACCGCACATGTGATGATCCATACAGGGGAGTCGCCATTCCCATGCACTGAGTGTGAAGCCAGCTTCAAGACAAATTTCAAGTTGACCGAACACATGAGGATGCATACTGGGGAGATGCCTCACTGCTGCACCGTGTGTGGACGCAATTTCAGGGATAAACACAACCTTACCAAACACATGAGGAGGCACACCGGTGAGAAACCTCACACTTGCATGATGTGTGGGGCAAGCTTCAGTGATAAAGGCAACCTTAACAGGCACATGCTGATCCATACAGGGGCACGGCCCCACAGCTGCACTGAGTGTGATATGACCTTCAGGCAGAAAAACAACTTGACAGAACACATGAGGATACATACTGGAGAGAAACCATACTGCTGCTCAGAGTGTGGCTCAAGCTTTACTAGTAAGGGCAACCTCACTGTGCATATGAGGATCCATACAGGAGAGAAGCCCTACCGCTGTACAGAATGTGGAGAGTTTTTCGCACGAAATCTGCTCTTGATCAAACACATGAAGAGCCACCTGGTGGACAGACAATAGTGAGCACATGTGCAATCATTTCAGCTAAGCTGTCGAGATCAGGGCCAGTTCTAATAGTTCACTTTTTTACTACCATTCTCCACTAAAACACGTTGAGTATATATTGTCAGTTGGCAATACCAGTGTCATGGCCCATTCTCTTGGTTAATGATTACTGACAGGGACGCAAACGGCCGAGGTCTATTTAGAGACGAATTGAGCGATCTGAGCTGCAGTACATTCTCCTGCCACAAGAGGGGAGTAAAGCATCTTATAAGCCCAATGCAGCTAGCAGTCAGCTAGATGGTTTAAGTGAGTTTTTAAATAAATAAAACATTGACCCTGATGGCGTTGTTAATTGTCATTAATAGATATACATTTGTTCACCAATTTAAAGATATAGTATGCAGTTTTTCACAGTATTCCACATGCTGCTACTATGTTATTTTGTGGTTCAATTAATTATTTTACAAAGACCACATGAGATATTGAAATGTTGAAGTCTTCAACAGCATAATTTATGTATAGATTTTATTAGATGTGCACCATAAACAATGGAGTAAATGCTTTTGGTTGATAGAGATTTTTTTGGGCTGGGAAAGGGGGTCCTTGGGATGAAAAAGGTTGGGGACCCCTGGAGTATATCGTGGTACCAGCGCGTTGAGGTTCTTCCATGCGTAGCTGAGTCCGTCCACCCGCTCCGCGCTGCCGTCCGTGAAGGTCAGCTGGTGTTTGTTGAGGAGCGCGTACGATTCCTCCACAGGCCCGATGGTCGCGTCGATGCCGATCTCTGCCTCGCGCACCTGACGCACAGGAAGGTGCACACACACAGCAACACACACAGCAACACACACACAGCAACACACACAGATGGTGTAGTAGAAAAAAGCAGCACACTAAGATCAGCCCATTGCTGATTGTGTACATACCAGGGTTCCCAACTGGTTCGAGGAACGAAAACGGAACCGAAAAACCGAATTTGACAGAATTTGACGAGGAATGGAAACAGAAATGGAAAAAGATTCCTTCAACTGTTCCGGAACATTATGAAATAACAAAAAAACGGTTAAAAACGTGCACACACACAGTAAGACACGTAGTGCGCCGTCCAACCTCTGCCATCACCAAGTTAGTTTTTCTTTCTATATTGATAGAAATAGTGACAGGATTAAATCGTAAAATTGGATGAAGAGTCTGTGGCCTGGGGGACGCGCTTTCTAACCACTCTGCCACCGCGTGCCCCCTCCCCCTCTCTCTCATAAAAACATGTGTGCACAGTACTCAAGGGGCCATTGAGCAAATCTCAGAACACCCACTCATGCACCCACGCAGTGGGCAGCAAATATATACATTTGATTTTCAGCACAGTGCAGGTCGAGGGGGCGGGGGCATTTTATTCCGTGATTGACAGGCGTGCTGAACAATTTGATTGGTGGACCGACCATGCCCTTCACTTCATGGAGCAAAAATATGACGAATGGATTTTACAGCACCGACCACGGGCACGCCCGTGTGTGTGCATCCGCGCAGCTCGGAAAATTGCGTGGATACGCAGTCGTTGCCGCCCGCCGCTGATCGCTTCAAAATACCATCAGAATCTCACCTCCTTGAGGGCGGCCATGGCCTCCCTGACGTCGTCTAAGTCGGCGACGGAGCGCTGCAGACGCTTGGACAGGGCGTCCACGAAGGTGAACACCTGTTCCATCCGGAGCGCCGCTCGCTGGTTGAGGGCGCTGCCAAACGCTCGCTTCCACACGCGACACTCCTGACTCAGGGACAGCTTCAGGTCTTCGGTGTCCAGGACCAGCCAGCACACCCTGAAGGAGGCTGCCAGCTCCTCAACGTGCTCCTCAAGTCTCTAAGCCAACAAGTGGGCAGTGCCGGGAGTAGATGTTGGATTAGTGGCCAACTAAATAATACGTTGGCTAACCTGAATAAGCCTGGCGAGCCAGAACCAACGCAACGTCCACGCATCGCACATCGCTAGACGCTTGCAATGGGTCTGGGAAAATTAGGATTGCTGTCGGTACGTAATCAATCAACCCAGCAGCGTGGATGTGGGGGGAGTTTGTACGGGCTACGCGAGACGTGGGCGTAGTCTGTACGGGCTACGCGAGACGTGGGCGGAGTTTGTACGGGCTACGCGAGACGTGGGCGGAGTTTGTACGGGCTACGCGAAACGTGGGGGGAGTTTGTACGGGCTACGCGAGACGTGGGCGGAGTTTGTACGGGCTACGCGAGACGTGGGCAGAGTTTGTACGGGCTACGCGAGACGTGGGCGGAGTTTGATTGTCACGCCTCCATGCCGCTTGTCCCACCTACTACGCTGTGTATGTTTTCGGATCCCTGGTTTTACCAGACGCAAAGCAAGCATCTAGCGATGTGCCATGTGTGGACGATGCGCTGGTTCTGGCTCACCAGCCTAAATAAGTGCATGATTGTCTCGTAATCTAGCAAGGCATTAGGAAAGGGCAGGCTCATCCATGTTAATAAAACGGAAAGGGAATTATATGGCAGTCTGCAGAAAGTAAACATAGTGAGACATCAATACAATATTAACTAGAAGCACTCAGAGATTGCAAACCTGCGCCGTACTGCTACAAAAACATAGTAGTGTTAGTGCTAGCAGTATGTGTGGCAACCCATTATCAATGCACGTGTTTGTAGAGTAGCGTGATTGATGCCAACTACATTTCCCAGCGGGCCCTGGACCCGGAAGTCTAGTCACGTGACTGCACAGTGATGTATCGGTACGTTGGAAATTAAGTCTGATTATGTTACTTATAGGCTACAGAAGTGCACCAAAATAGTATCACTTCTTTTGTTATTTCCAACAACTGCAGAATTTCATCCAGATCCGTGCACAACTTTTTCACTTATCGATTGGACAAACCAATGCGGCTAAAAACATAACCTGCTTTGTGGCTACGCCCCGCCGCTGGTAATAACAATTCAGGTTAACAATCGTTCTGATTTCAAAGGGAAAATAATCATATTCATCGGTTCATGGGCTGTGAA
>OMKY01140038.1:8926-24320 GCA_900302395.1 Bregmaceros cantori
CATAGCAAGGCGGCTTAGCTTTATGTAGCAATACCACCCAATGCCACCGGAAATCGTGGGGACACATAAAGGCAAATATTTCCCCATTTGTGAAATCCAACCAAGTAGATTAGTCAACGTTTTTTGTTTTGTTTTTAAGTTATTTTTTCCGCTGTCAGCGCCGTTTTGATTAGTCGGAAACTGGGTTGAAGAGATCGGGGGTAGACATTGCAGACAAGTCGACGACCGTAGTCGAACTCGCGACACTGCGGGCGCTGCGGTAGACACAGCACCACTAACATGAATGGGGTCGCGTTAGGTGCAGTGTCCATAACCACTCGGCCAACGCGGGCCCCGATTAGTAAACGGTTTAACAAAAAGTTGCAGAGGACATCCTAAAAATATTGGAAATGCAAATCATTGCATTTCCAAATCCAAACAAATATTCTCCATTTACAAGCTGGTTAGTATTTTAAAAAAATGGAACAAGCCACAGTTGTGTATACCTTTTTCACACCTTTTTTTTAAAAAAACAATATTTCACAAGTTGCCAAGGATGGCAAGGACGCCAAACAACGGCGCAACACTCAAAGCCGCCAAAAGCCAACATTAACTACAGACAGGCACATTTCATCAGTCCGTAGAGTAGGCGTAGGCAAACGTTTTGACTTTCGGGCCACAATAGGTCCAACATTTGAAAGGGGGTCAGGCAGGAGGCATTTGGACATGCAATTTTATTTATCAAACATAAATATTGAAAATATGTGTTGTAGCACCAGGCTGGTATTTTGCTAATGACACCCTATCTTTTCTTCTTTGTCCCAAATTGTCACCCCAGAAAAATACAGGCTACCACGCTGGGGGTATGGACAAAGGGACTATTTGAATATGACTGGGTCTGGAGAGAGAGAGAGACCAACATACTGTACTGTATATAGCAAAAGGCAAGCCTAACAACTTGGGAAGATTGTGGAGGCCATATATGGAACTGTTGGAGAACTACCATATGGATACTTCCAGAATGGACTATAAGGAGAACGGTCGCTTGAACACTGGGATCATAAACACTTGTGTGAAGTATGACGATAGGATCTATGGGTGTTTTTCTTGTTTTTTGTTTTGTTATTTTTGACTTTGTCACCCCTGGATTGAAGATTGGATGGTAAGGTACGATTCTTTTCTTTTTTTGATTACATCTCCAACTGCATCTCTGTCATCTCTTCCATCATATCGTCTATAGAACCAGAGGGCATGTGGGTATTTGCTAGGTTTTCTAGGACAGTACATTATCCGTAGGGTGTATGTACTTCGACTTGATGCAAACGCACGTGCACGCACACACAGACAAACTAACATGTTTTACAGCTATTTAGATTCGTAAAAATCTGAAAAAAAGATTGAAGAATGTGGAAATCAACCAACCTCAATGCCATGTGCGAAAGGGGCTAGCTACACCAGCAAAAGTTTCAAAACAATCAATGCCGACCGAAGACGCAGCAGTGGTTGCAGGCAACATTGTGACGACTTGATCAACGGCATATAAAATGAGTTTATTTGTATTGTATTTATTTTATAGTGAACCGTCATGGCAACACGATATGAATCACAATAGGGCTGTTGCGGCGGCAGACATTATGGTAGCATCATCGCGGTCAGGTGAACAGGCAGAGAGTGATATTTGCTTAACATTGGCAATTTAAAAGTCTTCCATTATTGATTTATCCATGGTAATATGCCATCAATCGCCAGCAGATGGCAGCCTGACTACGTCCATTGCATTTGCCCCTTTATAATGGACGTGAAGTGGTAAGGTATACTTACGTACTTAACCGTACGTATATGTGTACTTCACCGTACGTGACACCACCGCCAAGTTGCAGCGTCACGTACAAGAGCTGTAGTGCCGTGTGAGGTTACTTTTTAGTGTGGCGGCACTGGCGGGGGATATTTCCATTTAATTTTCCACAAAGTATTCCATTTGGAACAGCACTTCTATGCTGGAAATTTGCACACTTTTCATGGAGTGTGTAGTGCACAAATTGGAGTGTACTTCACAAATAGGAAGACAGCCATTGATATTGGGCACCTTCTGAATAAAATTCAGAATGTGTACCTTTAATATTGATCCCACGACTGATCCCACTTACTGATTTACTGCCCTCGACGGTAGCAGTGAAGGTGTCTGTCTGTTGGTGTGATCCCACATGGAAGACTTCCTTGATGTTCCCCCCTGAACTGTCTAGTGCAGTCTGCCACAGTTTCACTTCCACTCAGGAATCCAGAAGACAGCGACACTATGAATGAGTAAATACAAATCTGAAGTCAGGTTTATTGCCAGTGACACAAAAGCATTTATGTGTGTCGCAGTAGCTCAGTCGGTTAAAATAGTGCACTACAAAGCACATTTACGTGGCAGGTAAGTCATGCATCATATTGTAAATGGGAGGGTGCCCCCTCGTGGAGGAGCTAGGGGAATGCAACTGAACGCAGGTCAACAACAGGGTAAGTTCAGTCCATTGCCAAGCTTCATTCAGGTTCCATTTATTAGGAGCGTGTCGGCAACCACCAAGTGACTTACGGTGCAGGCCCACAATGCCCAGCACCGCTTGTTCCCTTGTCGTTTGTGATTTAGGCATGTCATTAACCAACTTACAGCAACCAAATTACTTTAATTAAGTTGAACCGTTTTTCCTGTGCTTACTTTTTCAGCATTTTCAACATTTTTTTACAGGAAACACAAGGGGCATTTTAGAATGTAGAAATTGGAATCACAATTTTCTTATAGAAAGTCTTTACATTACAATCTACTGTCTTTGGACATAGTTTGTGGAGAATATTTGGTGGACCTTCAAATATCAGGGTTTTTGTTTTAGCGCCGAAACGTTTGGCACTGAAATAGAAGAATGTAAAAATCATCAATCACATCAGAGATATATACCATTCAGGTTTAAAACCTACTTCCATAGCAATGAATAATTAAAAGTAACTAAGTAGTCTCGGCACTCGCCGGATCACCCAAGGTCGCTTGGGTGGTATATGATGTTGGAAGAAGTCAGTACTCAGTTGTCTGATTACTTTTAATGAGTAAGGAAAGTAACTGTGATAATGTGACCAAATACTAATATAACAACAATCAACAATCCCGTTGCTCTCTACCCGGGGAGGGGGGGGTAGCTTCAATCATTTACAATCCATGATTCTCTTTTTTAATTTACCTCCATGGTTAAGCAGCAGGCATCGGCCAAAGTGCACAATGTGGAAAACAGTGCGATTCAAAATGTTTAAACACATTCAAAAATTTAAAAGAAAGATAATAAAGCAGGCGTGATCCAACCGTTTACCAACAGCGCTAAGCTAAGAACAGCGCCTCCATCAGGCCAATCAGCAGATGAGGGAACACCTGTGAAACGAAACATGTTAGAACATTTACTAATACTTGCAATATAATTTGGATTATACATTTTACAATTGAGAATAATAATACGTATTGATAATATTACTATTTTAATATTACATAATTTGGTTAAATAAAAGGGAATTGAGAACGCGGAGTGCGCGCGCCCCCCTTCGGTATAACGGCGCCATTGCTGGAGAAGGTCGTTGTTTTATGTTTTATTTACCCAGTTAAAACTTCTTGGAGAGCGCACTTCGGATCTTGGACAAGGGGCGATAGGTACTTTGTAATTTTAGAAGTACGCATTGTACTTTCACTCAGTACATTTCATTTCGTGTATGTAGAGTACTTACCTTCAAACATCTTTGAGTACATTTCGGAGTCTATACTTTCTACTTTTGTAAACATGATTCAAGCCAGTGTGCTTTGCATTCTTACTCAAGTTCTTAAAAATGTCTGGGGGGGATATTACAAGTTTTACTTCGTCTCACCCTTTTTTGGATGTCTACTTCTTTTGACGTTTGCTGAATCTTTCATTGCATTTCACTTATATTTTCTTTCGTCTGCCTCAAATATGCGATGACATGTACTATTTCTAATTGTTGACATTCAAAATATGTATCGTTCATGCCTTTTCATGCGTTTTTCTACGCACGTGACTTTTTTTTAGCATTTCGGTTATGCTCCGGACGTATCACAGCATGGGTATAATAGACGTACTGGGCGCGCACTCTGACATTTACTAAATGTCACACGCCATGTGGCTTCTCTGCTATGTTAATTGGTGCGACTTCTGAATCATGTCCAGAAAGTAACGAAGTACAAATAAGCAGTACTGAATTTCAGTACAATTTTTCAAGTAACCCTTTCTCGGATAATGTTTTACTTGTATACAATACAAAAAAATACAAAATCCAAATCAGTATTTACTTTCCAAAAACAGACATTACTTTCAATATACTATAGTCTGTGCAATGAGACGAAACTACAAGAACTATTAACATTAGGTAACGCAGCCCAATACACTACTGCACACATGACATTTTATACAATGTATATTGGTCATATTGTGAGGAAGGGACGTTTCCAGAGAATTCTACTGGATGAGAGACGAGATGAGGACCACCAAGATTGCCGTGGACAAACATCTGCCAGTGTGCAGGCAGTAAGCTCAGAACACTAACGACTGGTGAGCTGCGGCATCCAACCCCATCATAGGGACAGAACATGATACACGAACACGGGAGGCCATGACATTTCCTGACAAGTGGCTAGTTTATGAGTACTTCACTTTTAGTACATTTCAGAGCTTAAGTTCCAAGTTGACTCAATATTTGGATTAGTACTTTGCAATTTGTTTTCATAGAAATGCAGTATCCTTTTATAGAACCGCATCTCAAAGATGGGAAAGCGTTAGCAAATTTGGCACCAACCAATAACTAAAACCAAACATAACAGTATGCTAGAGCCACTGCTCGAGTTGATTAGACACCAAACAGCATTCAAAATGAGCATGTGACCCAGCCCCATTAGGAAATGGCAAATAGAAACGCTTGGAAATAGTGTCATGCATTCGAAGGACCAATTCAAGTATTTGGTGCGCTGTACATGTGGCAGTCTCAGTGTTCTGTAGCATACGACAGCTATCACCAATGATTTCATTGCATTCATATACTAGCCAACCCCGCTTCCAACATGGAATTGAAAATATTGGAATTGTTCCATCAGCTTTCACCTTTGAATTCTGAAACGTTAAGCAATATAAACCTGCAGAATGTATAGCCACAATTACACATTCCTTCACAATGAAATCATACTGCAGTTCAATCAAGTTCCACAGGTAGTCTCAGATCACCACCATCAACATTTAAATCAACATAAGCAAAAATCAGGCAATAAAATTGAATTGAACCTGTGAAAAAAAGCAAATGAACTCTTTCCAAACAACCCTTTAATCAGTCACGTTTGAAAACAAAGACAAACCAAAATCCCAGTAGTGACATCAGGGAGGTAAAAACTTTTATTTTCCAACTCAAAGCCAGTCAGCAAGGGGAGGCAGTTTCTCCCTCACCTTTAATAGCTAGTGACTGCCCAGTCCAGGTTTTCCTGTCGGTGTGTGGTGGAGGTGGTGCGGTCGTGGCGGTCAAGTGCTTCCTGCTCTGCGTTGCGGTTTCACTTGTAGATCTTTCCCTGGTTGAAGGGCTTTTTTACGTGCTTGAACTCTCCCTCCCACATGAAGTACTCCTTCACAAGGGTCTTGCACTCCTCGCTGTCTGGGTCCAGCTTGCGCCAGCTGTAGGACTCGTAGTCGATCTGCCAGTCTTGACACAGCTGGCGAGAGGTCACAGGGTAGTGTTAGAAAATGAAGTTCACTTACGTGAATTTTGTAAAATGTTTGCAAACATTTTACTTTCATAGTTCTATTAAATTAGTACGTTTTTCAGCCTACTATTGTTCACCAAAAGCCATGTGTGACTACGCACTGTTTTTTGAGCTGCTGCGATCTTACAATTGTACATATTTTTGAAGTATAAAATCGGTAACATGGTTATTGATTATATTGTCAACCTATTTCTTCAAAATGTACAATTGCTGTGTCTCAAATTGCACTTTTAGTGCCTAAGGCACAGTCCAGAGTTGGTTACAGTGCACTGTAATTGTACCGTTGCCGTAAAAACCTGACAAGCCCAGTGTGCGACACTTGCCGCACGGAACTGCTGCCATGCAGCGGACATGGAATGACGTCAACATCGTAGACGAGCACACACTTGCATCATATCTACTAACGTTGCAGTTCAGTTTCTGGTACCAACCTACTGGCAGCATGCAAAGTTGGCAGTCATTTACGCCAAGTACAAACTGAGGGGTTTAGATTCCAGTCAGTACTAAACCGACAGCATACAGTGCTCGTTCACTGCACTGACCCAAGTGCAGTGCTTCGAATTAAACACAGACATTGGAACATTTGGAATACTGGGAAAATGACGCTAGTATAGTATCACTTTGAGAAACTCTTGGTGCTAGTTAATGTCAGCGTTTCAATAGGGCTTTTGCACGCAGACATTTGTGGTCATGAATGGTGAAGTATTTACAGTCAAGTGGTATATTTAACCCCTTCACAGCCATATATAGGGGCAAATACAATGGACAGTTACACTGCCATCTGCTGGAGATGGCATATTACCATGGATAAAAATAGAACACTTTTAAACAATGTTATTCAAATATCACTCACTACCTGGTCGTCTGACCATGATGCCACCATGAATTCTGCTAGCGCCAAGCCGACACCGTGCAACAGTCCTATTCTTGAAATATTCACTTAATGCAAGGCCCAAATGAGACCATCATGGTAATGCATACGACACATTCAGACATTCTTCTGGACACCCCTGGGAAGAAGGGATCTGGAACAAGGGAACCGCAGATCCCCGTTTAACGGGCGCATTAGAGGACTCACCTCGAAAGCTAGATTCTGTCCTCTCCAGAACCAGATTCCAGAGATGCTACTGTCGTTGTCTACACCAAACAGACACATGCTAGCGAAGGCGTTCTTCCTCAGTTTCTCCAGACGCTGGTACATCCCTGTAGAGATATGGCCATGCCGTCAGTATTTGTTTTGAACGGGTTTCCGCTCAAAGACAATACATATATAAAAATCTCACTAGGTTTAGTGCAATAATGTAACCTGTAGACCAATCTGGTATGACAAATCGAAGTTCAAACATACACTAGCTCAATGGCAGGGGCAATTATGAGTGGGCGATTATGTGCGACCAGTGAGACACTTGCTCAGAACCGGTTCAAGCAATGAAACCGAAAACGAAATTTTTTTTGAGGAGTGGAAACTGAAACTAAGATTTCTTGAACTGTTCCGGAACATTATGAAATCCACAAAACCGGTTAAAAACTTTTCTGCCCTCTATATATTTCAACGTATCTTATGTCTTGGTGACCATTTCCGTCCACTTTCACCGTCAGTCAAGCCCCATGCATCTGGGGCTCCATCTCGAATGTAATTGTATTTTAAACCCGGTTTTCAACGCTAGTTGCACTGAAGATTGAAAGTCCAAATATATCTTGTATAAACTATCTACACTTGACATTGCAAAGTATAAGGTTATTTGAAACATTGAAAATCTTTCAGGCTTAGGCATCTCTAGTAAGGCAGGAGACATGCCAAAGTTGTAGGGGTGCGATTAGTCGAATAAGCGAACATAAAATTAATCGCCAAGTAATTTAATAAATCATATCGCCAACGAATTGTGTCAGTTATCAGTTTTGAGCCGACACTACTCCATATTAGTCAACACATATTTGATATTAATACCTTATGAAAATGCAAAATACTAAATGGACACAAAAAAAACATTAATCCATGAAAACAAAATTATTATGGTATAAATAAATGGTAATGTGTTTGTGTCAGAGTAAGTAACTAAATTCTTGTACATGTGCTGGTTAAGAACCGAAATTGACTTTTCCAGTGGTTGCCGTGGATATTGTGTCAAGAAAAAATATGCAACCGATAGTCAACTATTGAAATAATTGTTAGTTGCAGTCCTACAGAGGTACGTCAAAAACAAAGGGTTGTTGTACTGACCTCCGATGAGATTGGCGCTCATGAAGATTTTTGAGAGCTCTGTGGGGAACAAGTATTCGCAATACCAGATGGAGTAGCCGGCGCGGTCAAAGTGCTCCCAGAAGTATGGTAAGGCCACGGTCAGGGTGTCTGCGTTGGAGTACGTCCTCTTGAACTCGTCCATGATGAAAGCACTGCCGGGTCAACATTATAACTTAGTACGAGGTTTAGATTAGAACAGTCTGAAGCATGCTTTTTTTAACGTCAAGTTTGATTTTGCTGCCACCTTGTGGCAGAGACATTGGCCACCTTTGAGTTGCGTTCTGGAACACGACTACTGCAACCAAGTACTTTTTTTTTTTTAATCAGTTTTTTCCCAAGCTTTATTAGGGTTAGTGGAAACAGGTGAAGATGGGGTAAACATGCGGGAAATACGGTGGTGGGATTCCAACCACCGACTCACCGTGCCATTAAGGCATATGCGTGCTTTCCAGTGCACTGCATAACCGACTGAGCTACTGGGCAGCACGCAACCAAGTACACTTAATACAAAATTTAATTACTCAGCAAAGACAGTCAGGTCAGATATCAGTTTAGCATTCAAGTTTCAAGCGCAGGTCAAGATAAAGTCATTTTCTAAGCATTCAATGACCAATTCAGCAAATTGTGCCGATTAATACAATTTAACAAAGTAGTAAGAACCATAGAGAATTTCGCAATACTACAACGTTGAAATAAAAATATTTTCAAAATCTAAAAAATATGTTGACAGCTTAGGTTTCATGTGTTGGCAAATATACCTCTAAAATTGAGAAATCAGGACTTAATTTCTATGAAAAAAATAAACAATGCCAATGGACATCTGTAATGAATGCACAAAATGCTTTGGGTCAAATGTGCATGGAGGCCTCACATTTTTTGTGCTTTGTTTTGTGCAGAGTTGTTTAAAATTAAAATGTTTAGGTGACTCCCTAAAAATCTGTCGGTAACCCATTATGTTGACTTTGCGTAAGAGCGTGTGCACACACGAGTCGTATCTGGACGTGTTCTAAGCTGCAAACAGTTCAATGGCAGCATGCAAAGTTGGTGCCGAAGAGTCACATCATTCCTCTAAAAGAAAAACTGATATGGGACAAAACTAAGCCACCACAAAGTCTGCACCGAAATATCAGGCACTATATTTCAGTGCACCATACCTCTTGGGAAGGTCAGCGAAGGGGTCTTTGGTCTTAGGCTCAGCAGCCATGGCTGCCTCCGTCTCGTCCATCTCTTCATCTGCAGGGGCAGGCTTCTTCTCTTCCTTTTTCTTTTCCTTCTTCTCCTGGGGCTTGCTCTCCTTCGCTGGCTTCTCCTTCTTGGCCTGGGCATTATCCTTCTTAGGGTGCATCTCTCCAAACTTCTTGGCTGTGGACCAAGGTTGAAATGTTTTACATATTCAAACAAAGGGTAGCTTCTGTCTCTTGGTCCTGATCAGGTTTTCAAGTAGGAAATTGGCCAACCAAGGTTCTTTAATTCCCAAACGTTTTTTTTACTTTTCTGGCCCATTGAGGCGATTTTGAGTTCATGTCAGGGGTAGCGGAAAGGGGGGGGGGTGTGGATGGAGCAGGCATGTAGGGGAGAAGCAAACCCACGACTCTCCATGCTACTGTTGCATACACATGCTCTGCAGCACTGCCTGTCTGAATGAGCTACTGCACAGCACCCATCCAAAACTACTGGAAAAATGACAATCACTGCGTTGGAATGAGCCAGCCTAGCTTTAGCATTTGAATGAATGGCTGGAGAAGAAAGCCAAACATTACATTATTTTAAACTCAAATTTAGACACGTTTTTCATCTCACCATCAAACTGGGCCATCTTCTCGCACATCTTCACCTCTCCCAGGACAGCTTTGAACTGGGGCTGGTTGACGCATGTGGTGAACCAACGAGTCACGTTGGCGAATGGCTGACGGAAAGCTGGCTCCAGCACCTAGAGACAGCACAAGTGGTCAGCGTGGCCAACATACATTTCTACAAAACTTCAAAGCAAAACTTCCGAACATTCTGGGGAAGCCATACACTGGAAGATAGATTTGTCAGATCGGCATAGTCTGAAACAAATGCATTTTCCCAATTTTAACATTTTCCTCAAAATATGGTAATTAAATTACAGCATCTCAGCCATCTAAGAAACTAATACCATTTTTTGTTTGACAACATTTGTATTAAACTCCTTCCAATCCATCGCACCCTCTTGCAGTCACGTCAAATTCAGTTCCAGGTGAACTCTAGCAATTGTGGAAACTGTTAATTTATGAATACCTGGTGAATCCTATTTTATAGGCTATTTTCAAACCTTCAAAAAAATTTGCAGTATTCAACAGCAGCATCATCCACCTCAGCCACATCTAACCACACTTCCAGGTGCCTCACAAACAAGCAGATCCAAGTGAGTTATTCAGTTCAGTCACCTGCCAGTGCAACAGCGTACGCCTCCAACATATGATTGGAGGCATGCATAGACTCAAAATTCTATATTTTCCTGACACTTTGTCAGACAATTTGATACATTTCAAGCTCATTGCATGTGATGCAAAATATATTAAGTCAATCTACGGTGAGGACAACCTGTCTGTATGCCCAAAGCAGCGCGCAGGCTACGCTGATGTCTGCCAAGCTGATCCTCTCCCCCACAAGGAACGTTCTGGTCTGGAGGTGCTGGTTGAGGACACCCAGAACCTTCTTCATCGACTCCTTTGCGTGTTCGGTCTCCTGAACAGGGGATAATATGAACATGATATTAAAACTGACAGCAGCGCAGCAAAACGCTCGTTAACTAATGTGCACAGACTAAGAATCTTATTAACTCAAGTAAAATTTGAGTAAGTAACAAATGTACAAAACAAATATTAAAATTAGTCTATTAGTCTTACTCTGGTAGTTTATCAATTATGATGATTTAATTTTTTTATTTTGTTATCAAGTAAGTTCTTATCACATTTGATGCAACAGGGCAACAGCTCAACAGTTAACCATTACAGTTCCTTGTCCATTGATTAAATTAGTTGCTCAGCGGTTCTATAGTCGCTTAGCTGACTGGGGTGGCTGTAGCTCTGTTGGTAGAGCGGCCGTTCCAATGAATAGAGGGTTGAAAATAAAAGGTGGTTCGAATCCCGCCTCTGACAGTCTCCATGCCAAAGTGTCCTTGGGCAAGACACTGAACCCCAAATTGCTCCCAATGGGTCGTGGCAAGCGCCTTGTATGGCAGCAGCCGCCATTGGCGTGTGAATGTGAGATTGAGGTCACTGTAAAGCGCTTTGAGTGCCACTATGTGGTAGAAAAGCGCTATATAAATGGAAGCCTCTTTTTCTTTCCAATTGCAGCCCCATTTAGAACTTTCCATTTCTTTCAGTCTTTGGATATACAATTATTTTGCAAGTCTTTCATAGAAGCGGTGGCAAGACAAACCTGCTTGTTGAAGGGCATGATGCCAAGGGTGGGGAAGACCCACACGCTGGTGGGAGGGACGATCTCTGCGTCGGTGAAGCTCACCCACTGCAACACCTGGGCCGCAGCCTGTGGCGTGGCTCCACGCAGAGCCTCATTGCTCACTGTAGGGGTCAGAGGAGAGCTGTGAGGACATTTTAACCATTCAAATTTGGAAACCTGGCAACAAGATAGTGGCAGCGAATAGTCGATAACCACCAAGGAATGGAATTTTAGGCTGATGTTCCCCTTAATTGGCTGAAAAAGCAAATTAAGGCACATTATTACTTTTAAAACTAACAAAATCAAAATGAATAGACTTGACAAAGTAGAGCGTTCACCTGATCAGCCAAGCACAAATACTTGGAGAGCGAAACATCTCAGTATAACTAGATAGACTAGTACAAACTATCAAACATCCAAGCAGAAGGGCTTGAAATTGAACTTACAGAAGTGAGCAATGGCGTTACTCTCAAACAGACAGAAGCCATCATCCCCCTGATAGGCTGGCACCTGCAAGTGAAAGAAAACATTGGTCAGCCAAATTCCCAAGGAAGATATGTATTGAAGTTTTGCAAGTAAGCCAAAAGTTGTCAACAACTGCCCTACTCTAATCGTGAAAATTAGCTTTTTCCCTGACGCTACCCCCTATTGGTCCACAATAAGAATGAATAATGTTTTTTAAAACATGAACTAAATTGACAAAAGCATGAATCAAAACATTATGTATAGTTTGTATGACTAAGGTACTTATTGCACATTCTGTTGAAAGACTTGACAAGATAAATCACTTGCAATTGTTGCTCACTGAAAACTTGAAGTCGGTAACCATTTTATGGTGGGTTAAAACAGTCATAGCGAACTCAAGGCCAAGTCAAGAATTTTAGTCTACACGTGGATGGCGTGTACAATTCATATTTCCAAAGATGACATGAAATTGTCAGCCCACAAACGCTCCGACAAAAAATATGGAATCGGTCCTGTAAAGGTAGACATGCTTTGTCTGAACAAAAATAAATATCCATTTATTAAAACTACATATCAAGTAACCCGACAAGCCAGAACAAATGACATCCATGAGACGCACACGACCAGAATGACCATTTGATCTGGATTAAGCAGGCTTGAAGGGTCAAATAAATATCAAATTAAGTTATCAAACATAGCGCAGTAGGTGCGACAAGTGGCACGAGGCCCAGGTCTCAATTGGACCACCTGAATTTGGGTGACAAAGTGATTCGACGGCCTGGTTGGTCCAGAACCACAGGACCGCCCGAGCGACGTGTGGACAAATTGTTGGTTCTGGCTTGCCAGGCTACATTTGGAGAGCATCCTAGAACCCTTCATGAGAGATGAACGTGCATTGGTAACAAAACCATGTCATCTTTAAAACGGTTTACAACTCACCTTTCCGAGTGGGAAGTTGCTGAGGAAGGCCGGGGTGAGGTTGGTCTGTCCGAAGGTGAAGGCGGGGCTGCTGCTGGCCACCTGCAGCATCGGACAGGAGACAATTGAAATTTGATTAATTCAAGACTAAACACAAGGAATCACATTAAACATCGAATCAAATAAACTCAAGAAATATTAAACGCCACATTACCTGCAGCTTGGCTCCACTGTACTGGGCAGCGATTTGAGCCTTGAAGGCTCTCCAGTTGTCTGGGTACGTGTACAGAGTCTGAAAGATTTTTAAAAAAATGTAACATTACAAAACAGTTTTATGTCCCATAAACATATGTAATGTCTGTGGCAGAGGCGTTGTCCACGGAACATAATGTACAATTCGGGAGATACAATTACATGATCACTTTGTTCTTCTAGTTTGTATCATTTACTCAAACAGGATTTCCTGTTTGCCAGAGGCCTCGAAATATAAAAATCCAAACTTAAGCAGAATGAGCCGATGTCACAATGACATAGTCATCACTTCCCAAACATGAGAACGTCGTATCGGGCTACACCACGACCAAGACCCCTACGTCCATGAACGTTGCCATTTTACTTTCAATTTCTTGCATGTGTACTTGACCGATCTCAGAATAGTGTGTCGGAACACAAAGGAAAGAAACACATTAATGCCTTCATAACCATTACGTGTGACAAATACATTGGAAGAAGAAAAAAAAAACTTGAGCTAACGTGGCACAGCACAGCCGGTGCATCCCATCGCCGCTACGTCAGAGCGGGGCTGGGCAATACGTGGGAATCGTGAGAGAAACACAATAAAAATACACAACAATACAGGCAGCAAAAGAACCATCGATGCAATTCACTGCCACAAACGTTCAATCGGAACGCAGATGGCAGCGATATACGTCGGATGCAGCCCGATGCGCAGAGAAAAGCCTAGTCACAGTCGCCCTCCCGTCTTACTCACCCCTGCCGCCATCTTCACAAGAGAGAAAAGGAAGAACGCCGGCGCGTACCAGTGACGTATTTACGGGCTGGACCAGTCGATGGATGATGACGTCGTCACGTGCAGCTGTTACTGTTTTGATATTCACGCCCTGGCTGCTGCTGGTTTCCCAGTTTGGATTTTCCATACTCCTCAAAGTCCTCATGATAAAATTTTGTGTGAATTTGTGTTTATGATGTTTATAATTCTACCAATCTGCAGAGTTCACTCCTGTATAGGGTGGCCAACATATGTATCGACTTGGTTAAGATCAGGGAACATATTTCAGTATGAGAGCGCCGCAGTCTGTTATCAGTTTTAAAAGTGGACTTAAGACTTTTCTTTTCTCCAAAGCCCACTCCTAGCCCATGGTGTTTTTATTTTGTCTTTTAATTTCACTGTTTTTTACTCATGTTTACTGTTTCTCACTTTGTTTTATCGTGTTTTTATTGCTTGTGGCACCTTGAGATCCCTCGGGATGTAGGGTGCGGTGCAAATAAAATGTATTATTATTATTATTATCATTATTATTTTTAGTGCCTTTAACGCCCAATTGCTGTGTCTCAAATGGCCCACATGTGCACCATCTTTTTTCCCCTAAATTTGTATGACATTTTTTCATTACCCCGACAAAGAAAAGACAAGACAAACACCCATGCATCCTATCATCATAATTCCCACAAGCGTTCATGATCCCAGTGTTCAAGCGATAGTTCTCCTTATTGTCCATTCAGGAAGTATACATATGGTAGTTCTCCAACAGTTCCTTTTATGGTCTCTACAATCTTCCGAAGTCATTAGTCATTAGGCTTGTCCTTTGCTATTCTCTCCAGACCCAGAGATTCAGATAGTCCCTTCGTCCACACCCCCAGCGTGGGAGCCTCCATATTTCTCCAGAAGAGTATGATGAGTACGAAGTTTAGTCTGACTCACAGACTGCTCTTGTCCACTAACTTTTTGTCCATAGGGGGCTTTCCGAAGTTGTTGGCTAAATTTAAATGCACTGAAAGTGCCTGGATAGTGTCCGCCATGTTACCTATTTAGCGCTATACTTCACAATAGCACCTTTCATGCAATGTAGACTTGCAGAGTGCTTCTCGCCAACACAACATAAATACAAGGATCAATATGACCTACAATATCCCCAACCAATTTTTTTTTCAAAGTTATTTTTTCCGGCATCAGCGCCGTTTTTTTCCATCTTTATTGGATAGGATTAGTCGGAAACTGGGTTGAAGAGATCGGGGGTAAACATTGGAGACGATTGTAAACAAGTCGACGAGCGTAGTCGAACTCGCGTCACTGCGGACGCTGCGGTAGACGCAGCGCCACTAACATGAATGGGCTCGCGTTATGTGCGGTGTCCATAACCACTCGGCCAACCTGGACCCAATATACCCAACCTATTAATAAGCAAGCATATATATAAACACATACATATACAGAGGCACACACACAGACAGACACACACATAGATACACACATGGGAAACACACAGATACAGACAAACACATAGACATAGACATACACATGCACACACAGATACACACATAACACATACACACGCAGATACACA
>OMKY01140038.1:24340-41558 GCA_900302395.1 Bregmaceros cantori
AACCAATTTTTTTTTCAAAGTTATTTTTTCCAGCATCAGCGCCGTTTTTCCATCTTTATTGGATAGGATTAGTCGGAAACTGGGTTGAAGAGATCGGGGGTAAACATTGGAGACAAGTCGACGAGCGTAGTCGAACTCGCGTCACTGCGGACGCTGCGGTAGACGCAGCGCCACTAACATGAATGGGCTCGCGTTAGGTGCGGTGTCCATAACCACTCAGCCAACCTGGACCCAATATACCCAACCTATTAATAAGCAAGCATATATATAAACACATACATATACAGAGGCACACACACAGGCAATGCATTTGGCAATAAGACAATAGAATAATCCTTTGTTCCCACATGTATAATCACAGTGCAAGCCAGATGGAAAGAGTAGCAGGCACTGGACAGAATGACAGGGAAGGAGTTGGTTGGGAGGGGGGGGCATGGAGGCTTAGCTATTCTGGGCATGCATAGTGTTATGCCACGTGATGTCCCCCTTTCCTAAACCCATGCACTTAGGAGTGCCCCACTAAAACAAACCAATGAGTCTCATAAAAATTCTAGGCTGAATATGACTCCTGGTGCCGCTACGTTGCTGTGTTCTGACTTATTTTTTTAACTCGTCTATTTAATGGGATAGCACACATATTGTGCTATTCCACACCCAAATGTTCTAGTGTGGACCTGAGCACCACAAACGCATGATTCAATAATCTGTGCAAACCGTTCCGTTTACTAATTTTTGACGAACTTACGATTTAATGCAGCCATTCCATTGGTCAAGAAGAACATGCGACGACAGCGAGTAACTTGTCTATACAATCAATTCAAGCTATGATTCATCGTGCACCACTCACCAGAGATGTGACCAAGTCCCTCTTTCAAGTCTCAAGTCCTTCTTGGGCAATTCAAGTCAAGTCCCAAGTCAACTCCAAATCAAGTCATCATTAACATGCTGTAATTTTAGCTCCAGAATCTGATTTTAATAAAGTAGCAAAAAAAAATCAAACGATCAAAATCAAAAGCAAAACTATTCCTTGCTTTTGACTTTATTAAAATCAGATTCTGGAGCTAAGATTACAGAATGTTAATGATGACTTGACTTGGGACTTGACTTGCCCAAGAAGGACTTGAGACTTGAAAGAGGGACTTGGTCACATCTCTGCCACTCACCACTGCATACCTGGATATCCCCAGAATGCAATGGAAGCATCAGTAAAACCCATAATATTGTAAAGGCAGGCTTTCAATGGGAATGGCCACATAACTGGGGCATGGTGCTTGAATCTGGACATGAATCTTGAGTTAAATCTCTTATAAGGTGTTGGCATACACAATTTGTGCAAGTGGTATCACACAAGTTATGAACCAAACAAATTTGGCCATCTCGAATTCAACCATCGTGTAAGTATTGGCCTCCAAACCTACCCTAGAAGATTAACACACCGAATCTGGGACAACTCCAACCATCCGATCAAAAGTTATAGCGTTAACACAAAGGATCTGCCACGGTGGACACCGCAGCATGCCTAAAACCATTACATGCCTTTCACTCCGCGTTTCGGGGATGTTATGAGCATTTTAGAAATCATCAGTATAATTTTAGATTATTAATAATTTAATGCAGCCAAACATTACATTATTATTTCCAACTATTTTGTTGCGAAGATACACACTACTACCAAAAAAAAACATTTTATAACTTATGTGCTTTTCTTTCCTTTGTGTGGACCTTGCTCCATTACCTATTGATCTTGAGAGTTATTTCATGCCCAACTAAAATTCTATGTGTGTGTACTGCTGTCATGTATATGCAACATATATTAATGTGAATCTTGAAATTAAACACGCAATACATGCAGTCGATGGCTGGATGACTGTTAAGCAACTTTTTAAAGTTTTCAAGTTTTTCAAGTTCATGCAATTAGTTAATGTCTATGAACATATCCCTGGTGTCACTACAGGAATTTAGTGAGGGGATCATGCAAGAGGCTTAGGTTTCTACAGGCCCCATAGCAAGCGCCATGCCGCAACACGTTTTGAGCTAACGATACTTCTGTTGCATGCCACTCGCATTGCACTGGCGTCCAGCGTGTGCCATCATTTTGGGGCAAAATGCACGGTTTGTATCATATGTTCTGAAAGGTTACCAGTCACTTTGTCACAGTAGTGTTACGGGTTAACCCTAAGCCGAATCCTAACGCCTACCCTAACCCCCTACGGTGACCAAATCGCCTCCCTTCATTGTTAGGCTTTCAAATAGCTATGGGACAAATTAGTAGCCTGGCGAGCCAGAACCAACAAATCGTCCACACATCGCACGCCGCCCATACCATACCAAACACCGCCCCACGTTTTAATTAAAATTATTTGATTGGTCAGCCCGTATACGGCCGATGTCTGCCTGATTTTCCCAGGCCCAATGTAACCTCTAGCGGTGTGCAGCGCACAGACGATTTGTTTGGTCTGGCTTGCCAGGCTAGCCAAGAGTTCCACAGGGGAGCCCCCAGTGGTCAAGATTTCCTATAGTAGAAAATCTGAGGATAACAAAACAAAGAAGGGCAATGGAAAAAGCTAAATACAGAAGAAAACTAGGTTGATAAACATGAAAAACAACACAATTTACAAATAATCTTTTATTACTAACAGTTGTATATAAAAAAAAGAAAAGATGCATGTATGCAATGATTGCTCATGCACACATAAGTCCAAATCTTTATCAGTTCTTCAGCGTTTAGGTGACGAGACCTGAAATGAGAAAAACAACATTTTAAGAATGAAACTTTTCACATTGGTGTGCAATGATTAGTAGATTAATTGATGATAATCGATTATGAGATATATTGACACCTAATGCAATAAACGATTAATCACCAAGGTGTTGAATCACTATTTTGCTGACAACACCATCTATTGATTTGATATTACTGTCTGAAAATCCAAAATATGAGTAATATTAGTCAACATTATTGATAAAGAAACACAAATATGAAGAAAACCATAACATTTAATTTTGAGTTCATTAGTTTGTAAAGGGTAATTACCGGTAACTTAATTGTTGTACATTCATTAGCTAACATGAACCAAAAGTGACTACATTTCAAGTTGACAAGATTCATTTCTGAGTCACTGAATATTTTGGGGATTTCTGAAAGGAAAAACATCGAACCAATTAATCAAAACTAAACTAATCGTTTCAATAATCAGCAACTAATCAACTATTAAAAACATTGTTAGTTGCAGCACTAGCATACATATAAAGAGACTTCATACATGATCCGCCCTCCTAAAAATTTGAGTTCACAACTGAGCCTGAACATTGTAATAACTTAAGAGTTCATTAAATACAGACCCAGATCACGCAAGCTTTATCAAACAAGGACATAGCTGCCCCCTTCAGAAAGAGCTAATTTGGCCATAACGCACGGTCGATCAAAAGGCAGTACATTATGAAACACAATGCCCTCATCCCTCAGGAAGAGTCCTTCTCTCACCACCTTCAAAAAGGTGGGGCCAAGTCTGGGCTCAAAGCTGACCAGACATGCAATCATCCTAACTCAGTCTTTCTCCAAGCATCATTTTGTTCTCTTAATTATCTTTTCTTTAAAATGTTAGATTTTAAAAAAAAATTACTTAGAATTACTTGTATGTGCTACAATATGCCATCTTACAATGGACTACAGAAACTAGCCCCTGGGGTATAATCTGACACATTTACACATACATGTGTATGTGTTCATCAATGGGCACTGTCCTGATCAAATAACGAAATGAGAGAGAACATACTGTATTAAACACCCTGCACTGCACAACCAATCAGATGGCTCCATTTATCCTCGCCTCTTGCACTCGTCATAAAGCAGTTTAACCGGTTGCATTGCCACCATACATTACACTACTCAAATGCCTTTCCCACAGCACAGCTCTTGCTACATTAAACAACCCAGCATCATTATTTCTGTTGAAAAACCATCGCCTCCATGACACATTTCACACTTTGCAAATCTCAGCCCATTTCAGAGCCTTAGTTTTTACTTTGAATTGTGTCCATATTTGGAAGTTATTTTTCCGGCATCAACGCTGTTTTTCCTGCTTTATTGGATAGGATTAGTCGGAAACTGGGTTGAAGAGACTGGGGGTAGACAATGCAGACCACTCGGCCAACGCGGACCCCTCTACAAATGTATTTTAATTCTACTTCTATTCTGGGTACTGCTGTGGCCTTTCCTTTAAACTAGATCCTTGAAATCCACAAGCTAGACACAATCTCTGTGGGATTGATCGTGATGTAAAATTCTCCATACGCACCCAAGTAATCGTCCATCAGTGATCCAATGGCAAACTGAAACACACAGACACAAACATTTCATTTTTTTCCCCTGAATCCATCTGACTGAAGAGCTGCACTAAAAGGAAGCAGCTTGTATTGCGTCTGCTTGCATTGCACAGCTAGCAGCAAAACATGGCAGGACTTTTACGTTCTGGAACGCGATTTGCCATCTCAGCATATCCTGCAAAGTTCTATTATCAGAAAACAGTAAAGGACAATCGCCCCGATCACCACGATTATTTATTCAGGGCTGACGTCTTGGCGGCGGCAGACATATTGGTGGTATCACGTACTGTGAAGTACACATACCGTTAAGTGGTACGCCTTACCACTTCACGTCCATTATATGGGGAAAATACAATGGGCGTAGTTAGGCTGCCGAAAGTATATTACCATGAATAATTCAACAATAGAAGACTTTTAAACGGACAATGTTATGCAAATATTGCTGTTTGCCTGTTAATAATGTCTGCCACCGCCAAGCTATGGCATCACTACGAAACAGCCATATTGCATTATACACTCAAAAGTATAAGACATTCATACCAGGCACGCATTACACACTTACAATGTCATTCTTGTCCACTCTTGTCCCAACAATTTTCAGGCGGATGTGGTCCTCTTGCTGAATCAGGATGTCCTTGGGTACAGGAAAAATATTAAGTCAATCAATCAGTCGATACAGCATTTGTCACATATCTGTACTTTAAAAAAAAAAAAGTTTTACATGTTCAACTTTACACTGGATTTCATAGATTTGTATCATGATAAAACACAAGGATTCAAAGATTGTGAAAATGGGTCGAAAATACAGAAATGTAATCAAACTTTTTTATCACCAAAAGTTGTGGCTGCAGGGGAACACCGCACGGTGGCCGAGCAGGTAGAGAGCGCGTCCCCGAGACAATAGGTTGAGCAGTGCCACAGGTTCAAATCCCCTGTCTGGCTTTTCTGCAATGTCTTCCCCCGACTCTTCATCCAAGTTTCCGATTTAATCCTGTCACTATCTCTCTCTCAATAAAGAATGAAAAATGGCGCTGGCGCCCAAAAAATTACTTTTACACTACAGTGCAAGATCACCACCAAGTCAAGTTCATCGTCACTAATAAGTAGACAACAACTCGAGGTAACTCGTTTATTTTTGTACACTGCTAATTACGTACCTCATCAACAGTCTTGTAACATGGAGGGTTGGAGTTTGGGTCGAACTCCATCTCTGAGGGAATGGACTGGAAATAGGAATAAGGGTTAAAAAAACTCAGTACCTCAATTCCCCTGGATGTTTTTTTTCACTGCCCCCAAGGCCCAAGCCAATGATATATCAGAGAGTAAATGGAATCAATAATTTGCTCAAGACTTTCCCCAATATCTATTATCAAAACCAATGCATCCAAAACATATAAAACATGAATGCATGTAGAACATAAATATCAAGACAAATTTCCTTGACAATTACTAAAATGCATGGTTGAGGAGTCCAGAAAGATACACCAAATGTCTTGATGCCATGGCGATAAAAAAAGGTAAATGCTCTGAATTAGGGCTGCAACTATCGAATATTTTAGTAAATTGGTTATTCTAACAAGATGTTTTAATTCAAATCAATTATTTAATTATTTATTCAGTTTTGTCTGCTACACTGCATCAATGGATTTGTGTCGGCTGCCTTCTCAGGTTAGTGTTAATGTTTTTGCGCTGATGTCCCATTGTTGGGTCAGATTACCGAAACATTTTCCTTGCAGTCACCTTCCTTCCATATAGCGATTTTAAATGCAGCTGCACGGCTATATGGAACGAGGCGACTATCAAATATTAATAGTATTTGAGCAGATGCAATGTATTTTACAGTTAATGGAAAGGTGGAGTTGAATATGTGAGGAAATATTATGATCGCATCGCACATTTAAAATTGTCTGTGCAACCTCAAAAAAGGTGATTATTCTATTCAATTCGACTCAAGACCCTGAATACTCGCGTGCAGCTCTACTCTGAAAAGACGTAAAGGGTAAATAAAGGTGTAGAAACTCACGTGGCGGGAGATGAAACAGGACATTGGTCCAATCTCTGTGAAGAGTCCGACCTGGGGAAGAGGAGTTGATATACGTTAGTAAGGTAAAGTATCAAGGCCCACGGGTGTTAGTTGACAAGACAACATTACCTAGTTCAGTATTAACTGCTAATTAGTGACACACCCTTGAAAAAATGTGATGTAACTTCTCGCACCCCTAACCGGAACCAAAAGCAGTTCAAGTGTTCCTTGTTTTTATTGCCAATATAGACTAAAATTATGGGGAAGAGCCAGCAACCATGAGCAATATCATGTACACCGTGGTACTGGGGAAAACACTAAAATGCAGCACCTTTTGGTGGCACTTTAAAGCTACCCATATCTGTGCTGCCCCGTAGCTCAGTCGGTTAGGCACAACGCTGGAAAGCACGCGTATGCTTCAATGGCGCAGTGAGTCAGTGGTTCAAATCTCACCACCGACGTATTTCCCGCATGTCTGACCCCAATATTCACCTGTTTCTACTAACCCTAATAAATAATGCTAACCCTAATAAATAAAGCTAAATTAAAAAAAACAGCCTGATTGGGCTGTTTGACAACAAAAACCTTTTTCAAAAAAAATATACCCATATCTGCATTGCACATTGATAGTCACGGTCACGGCCTACCGTGGATAACTACCCTTGTGGGAAGCGATCACAGCCCCGCTCAACAGGCACCCAGCCCTGCTCGGCAGGCACCCAGCCCCGCTCGGCAGGCACCCAGCCCCGCTCGGCAGGCACCCAGCCCTGCTTGGCAGCAGCAGCAGCCCACAGCAACAGCCAACCAGCCCCCCCAACAGCCATCCAGCACCACTTGACAAGCACCCAGTCACGTGACTATATTTGTGAACCCCCATACCGCATTGACTATAAGCCTTATTACTTCAGACAAGAGGTCGAGTCAGCCGGTCCTGTACATCTGGAGGGGGCATCCTAACCTTGTTGACTTGTGTGACGACAGCGTCTACGACCTCGCCTTTGAAGGGCCGGAAGACGATGGCATCATATTTGACTGGGTAGAGCACGAAGCCCCGGCTGGGCTGGATAACTCCTGCCCCGATGTTGTTGATGGTCGTTACTGCGACGACGAAGCCATATCTGGGGAATGGCCACAAAAATAATTAACTCTATCAGTGCCAAGAATGAAGACAGGCGTTTGCTTCAAAAGACAATAATCTAGGGATTTATTTCAGTTCTATGTAATCTGTAAGACAATGATGCAGATGCACCACAGATATTTCAATAGTATAACTTTGTGGTCCAGTTTGGTGGTCCATTTGAGGCCTATTGGAAGAATATATGTGCTGTAGATGGTGCCTTTGTTAAAGCAAAACATATTCGATACAAAACCAAACGCTCTGGCAACTACGGTTATGGACAGTTTTTGTATTTGTCCCATTCTTGAAAATCAACAAAGGAGAGTACTTAACTGATAACAAAGCTTGCATAATGGAAATTGTAAATTATTGGAAACACTGCCAAATTTCTGCATTTTTAAAAGCACAAGCAAAAGTCCTCAATTTAAGTGCAGATTTAATGGCCAGATGACAGCATGCCGTGTATAATCATTTATTGTTCCGCTTGTTTAAAAAAATGTAAGAAAATGGCCGAGGGTATTTTTTTCACACATTGCTGATGGATTACATTTGACACAGTCCCATAGTGGGTGTACTCAAAACAGACTAAGGGATAATAATGTTACCTACGGGCAGGTGTGGGAGCTTTAAACTATGTGGTGAAAAATAGCTTCAAATTTCCCCAATAGGTCTGTTGCATGGTGACGACACGGCTTGGGGCGGCAGACATTTTGGTGGTAGTAGCACGGTCCGACAAACAGGCAGAGGAATATTTGCATAACATTGTCTGTTTAAAAGTATTCTTTATACATGGCAGCCTAACTACATCCATGGTATTCAGCCCTATACAATGGACGTGAAGTGCATTGTACAGGGCTGTACGTATACTTCACCGTACGCGCGACCACCAAAATGTCTGCCCGCCGCCAAGCCGCGACATCGCCGTGCAACAGCCATATTATTGCCAATTCCCACTTACTTGCCAGTACACGTTCCCTCCACCTCAGTGAAGAGCTTCTGTTTGACGGTGTTGAGCAGGTTGGGCCCAAAGTATCGTGGATGTAGAAGGATCTCATGCTCTAGCGATATCTGTCAAGCACATGAGCTCATTATTTAGCAGTGCAGTGCATTAATGTGTATGGAATGCATGGCAGTCAAACAGTAGATAAAACATGCATTGTGCAATATTCAATTGGCTCTAGTCTGGCCAGCTAACTTCAATTTAAATTATCGGATGGGACAAAAATCTAAACAAATAACCGTTATTGAACTTGGCAAACAGTGTCCTTATTTGAAATTTTAAAAGCACACTAAAAATGGATTTAGGGTTAGAGGGTTATACAATTCATATTTCATATCAATCTTTTTCACCAGCCAATGTCATTTTAAATAACATTGAGCATAACAATTAACTAAAATCAAAGTGACAAAATGTAGCCAAAGTGCTAAATCCAACAACACAACAGCGATAAGCCACAAGTTACCTAGTTATCATCGGGGAATCTCTTATGACAATGGGAATCAAAACGATTTACAAATGAATAAAAATAATATTTGGAAAAGGGAGTGTGATCTCCTCAACGTCCATCTTAGTTTATTTTTCCTGAACTGTGGTCGCGCGTGTGATTCAGATTTTCGGGCAAATTTAATCCTTTCGTTGTTAAAGGTTGTGTTCTGCACAAACCTAACTCCCTCGCTCTCTTGTCGAGCCAGAATAAATGTACTTTTTCGATGGGGAAGAACAAAGCTCTATCTATTGGACTATTTTTATCCACACCTAGCTAAGCCGTGTTACGGTTTTTATGTGTAAAAACGTAAATAGTGGATTCGTCCCAAATAGAAAATTATTTTCTGCTGGTTTAACAATATAGGGAGAGCATCTTTGTAGTCCTCCCCCATTTCAAATCGAACACTATCAAAGATAAAAACGAGCACGGGGTACCGAGCTAACGTGCGCCGGAGACTCTGCCAGCGCCACAAAACCTGAAATATGATCAACGTTTAAATGAGAATGCGCGTTGTTCGGCGTGAGTCTCCGTGGTAAAATGTACTTACGTGGTAGAACATGATCCTTTTTTATTATTCACATGGAACCGAAACTGCTCGAGTGAAGACCTTCTTGTTCTTCGTGTTGAACGGAAGTAAACAGGCGCTCGTTGAATGGTTTTGTTCGTCCTATTGGTTTCAAACGGCGTTCAGGCGACGTAAGGCGCAGTACTCCCCTCTACCGGGTTTACCATGCAACTGCACGGCAGTGCATTTCGTCCATAGACTTCGTCCCTCCCCGTTTGTCTCGCAGAGACGTATTCACTATAATACTTGTGTATTTGAATTGAATAATAAAGGCAATGGAACTATGTAAGCAAATCACTATCACAATCTCAACACAACACAAGATCACAACACACCATGGTAATGGCAATCAGAATATTTTACTAATCCAGCCCTAGTCTAGCCTGGCAAACCAGACAGGGTGAATCGTTCACGCATCGCTCACGCAGTACACGTTCGGGAGATGCGTGGATAATTCGTCTGGTTTGGCTTGACAGGCTAGTGGTACTCCACACTCCACAGTGCATTTAGCCGGATGAGGAATAATATCGCAAACAATTGAATAGGTAGCAAGCAACATAACGGTATGAGGGAAGAATGAAACAATACCATTTACAGAACACAAATGTACAGTAACTCTCCTCAACTGGAGTGAAATTACTATCCAATAGTTTCTTTGACCGTGAAATGTAGTTAGCAGTTAAAACAGACCTGTTTATGGTGCGTTATCTTATCTCATGCGCACGCGCAGCAGATTTTCAATTCAACGTGATCGTCCACAAGCGACACATTTGCACACTGCAGCTCCGTTTTCGTTAATATTGATATTGACCCGCCGGTGCCTCCACAACTTTCGCCCGGGTCATCGGACGCTATAAGTCGCTATGGCCAGCCGTGGAGTCTGCCAGCTATTATTCCGACCGCCGCTCTCTATATTTGTAAGTTTTCGATGCTGTCACCACGATCTTTATGTCAAACTGCATGGAATTCATGTGATCTTTGCCGATTGGGGTTGGAATTCGTTAACTTTAGTAGTAATAACGAGGTGATGATGCACAGTGACCTCCCAATGTGTGCGTATTTGCGAGTGCACAACTATGTGCTGACTATTCGTCGGAAAAGAACGCGCCCCAAATAAAAGTCGACGAAATAGACTGTTGCAATAAATAATTTACGAGTCATTAGGTTTTTAAATTAAATGTAAGTATTTAATCAATGTAAATAACTACCACAAATGTTAAAAATGGCTCAAGTCACACGTACACAGTCATTATGACTCTCTCTCTCTCTCTCTCTCTCTCTCTCTCTCTCTCTCTCTCTCTCTCTCTCTCTGTGATTCCTCTGCTGTAAATAAGTCATCTGGCCACTTATCACTCACTTATCTGGTAGCCTATTACTTAGAAGAATGTTTGTAGTTCTTCCGTCAATAAGTTTTGACTTGTTCATGTGATTTGTCCAGTTACACCATTTTTGGCATTTTTACATTTTCATCTGTTATAGGCATAATTCTCTTTTCTTCTATCGTTTTATGCATTTTTTTTTAATCAGTCGACAGCCAGGTGAAATCTAGCAACAATGCTAATCCTGTTTGTGCATCCATCTCTTCATGTCATGTGCCATGCTGCAATGTATACCATCCTGTTGTCATGTCATGTTGCATCGATTAATGGCTCTGTACTGTCTGTCGTTAAATAAAATTCATTCATTCATTCATTATATCAGTAAGTATCAGTACTGTACACCTCTAGCTGCAGCGATCCACGGCTGTTGGTGCTCCGGTCCTCCGTAGTCCGGTCCTCCGTGCCTTCTCCAGCGACGCTCCACCTGAGAGACCCGTCAGCCGCTACCCAGTGCCTCCCAAGGCAGAGCTGCCCAGTGACATTGTAGCTGTTCTGGACGAGGTGGAGGAGAAGGTATTTTACCTAGCCTAGCAAGCCAGAAACAACAAATCGCCTACGCATCGCTTACAGCGAGGCGGTCTGATGGGTCTGGATCAGCCAAGCCGATTATATTGTTGCCCATGTTCGGACTTGACATCACTGTGATGTCATATTACATGCTGAAAGTCAGTCACTACCACTGACTGTGAGGTTATAAGGGATCTGCCGAGACACAAAAGATGGGGGCGGTGGCCCATGCAAAACTAGTACATCCCCATGCGCCGTATTTCAGGGATATGCTTGTCACACAATTAGGAAATATTTTGTGTCGGGACAAAGTCACTGCATCACTCAAAAGCCACTCGTGTTATTGCATAGATTAATCTTGTCAAATCCAAATGTTGGTTCTTCTTAACCAACAGTTACTCTGACAATTACCCTCACTCGTTCCCTACTCCCTACTCCCTACATAGTGCACTCACTTATAGTGCACTCAACAGCAACGACCAAGATTTTGGACACCAGAGTCGGCGCCGTCAAAATTATTATAACATTATAAAATTCAACAATCATCACAGAAAATCAAAAGTACTTACATTTACAACGATTTTCCATGGTCGGTCGCCATTGACCCCCGCCGCACCATTTTTGTGTTAGTTTAGGTCATTTTTGAAAATGTCCCACAATGCATTGTGGGATATATTGCTTGGTCTAGGGCAGGGGTTCCCAACCTTTTTCATCCCAAGGACCCCCTTTCCCAGCCCAAAGCAACTTGAAAAAAAAAACTCTATACCATCAACCAAAAGCATTTACTCCATTGTTTATGGTGCACATCTAATAAAATGTATACATAAATTATGCTGTTGAAGACTTCAACATTTCAATATCTCATGTGATCTTTTTGTAAAATAATTAATTGAACTACAAAATAACATAGTAGCGCCATTTGGAATAGAGTGAAAAACTGCATACTGTATCTTTAAATTGGTGAACAAATGTGTATCTATTAATGACAATTAACAATGCAAAGGGTCAATGTTTTATTTATTCAAAAACTCACTTAAACCATCTAGCTGACGGCTAGCTGCATTGGGCTTATAAGATGCTTTACTCCCCTCTTGTGGCAGGAGAATGCACTGCAGCTCAGATCGCTCAATTCGTCTCTAAACGCAAATAGACCTTGGCCGCTCGGCGGACCCCCAAACGGTGGTCCCCCGGTTGGGAATAGCTGGTCTAGGGTACACCAATGCTCCCACGTATTGTGGGATCAATGCGTGGAGCATTATAAAGGGTACGTGATTCATTATAAAGGGTACATGGAGTATTCGGACACTCTCACAAAATGGCGCGCCCCCCATATAGTGCACTATTTGGGGAATATGGAGCGATTTTGGACACAGCCAGTGACTTGATTCTTTGCGATGATTGATTATTACCTTTGTTGTCAATTAAATTCATAGTCAATTAGTCAACGATTAGTAGATAAATTGTTGCACCACGTTCGCCCAGTGCGCCTGTCATGGAAATGCAACTTCTCTTCACAGGGAGGATTCTTACCTAACGTCTTTAAAGCTCTGGCCCACAGACCCGGAGAGTTCCGAGCATTCTTCGCCTATTACAATGAGTTGATGACAAAAGAAACAGGTATAACAACTTTAAGGTTTTGTACATTAATAGTTTATTCCACCCTTTCTCCCTGCTGTGCAGTGGCATTTTGATGGTTCAAAGTAACACCCCTCAACAGAGTAGGGTACATTGCCCTAATGTGGGACATCTAATCACCAGTGGCTCTGGCTCCTCCCTAAACTAATAAATGTCAGTGAACCTGTGGTACAAGAAAACTATGGTAATGTATCTAACATTAAGTTCAACTGTTCAACACTACATTTCATTGTCCCACATTAAGAAGTTGCAAAAAAGGGCCCATATTAGGGCAATCCAAGCTATTTATAACGGAGTAAATGTTTACCTAATGTAATATTCATTGCATATTTGGTATGCACTCACTCTTAGCCAATGAAGTTATTATTATTATTATTTATTTTACTTTGTTTCGGCGCGAGCGTCATTTTACTCCCTCTGAGTAAAATGGCAAGATGGAGAGAGCAGGGATCTATTGTCTTCTCATCGATCTATTGTCTCTTCACGGTCAGGTAGGCTGACAAAGGCTGACCGAGAGCTGATCGTCGTGGCAACCAGCTCATACAACAACTGTCTGTACTGCGTGGTGTCCCACAGCGCACTTCACCGCATATACTCCAAGAAACCATCGCTCGCTGACCAGGTAACAACGTATGATCCCACAAAGAGATTTAACACCTGACAGCATGGTGTTTAATTTCTATGTAGGGTGGATTGTCCTAATGTGGGCCACTACCTAATGCAGGACACCTACGCTTCAGTGGCTCTTGATCTACTTAAACAAATGTGAAACTATGGTAACGTGTCTAACATTACGTTCAAGTGTTCAACCCTACATGTCACTGTCCCATATGAGGCAACTGACTGTCCCACATTAGAAAAAATGGCCCACATTAGGGCAATCCACCCTATGTGATGTGCTGCTAATTAGTCATCTGAACCTTCAAGGAATAAAGGCCAAATCTCAACCCCTAGTGTCATCAACTAGCATTTAGTGACTTCATTAGCTGGTATTCCCTAGTTGCTAGGCTAGTCTAGTTAGTGAGTCGTGATATGTTGACAAGCGGATTAAAATGCACACATTAGTCTGGATTAGCTGGTGAGTGGGTTGAGTCATCATCCCTTCACAATCAAATAGTTTCACCAAAAAAAGCACTTTATTTGGTGCATTTAATCAATATACGGTGGATGATTAATATACAATACATTGATTTATATGAAGAATTAATAAATTGTGGCGCGGCACCGCACCTAACACGCCGCGCACCTATTCATGTCTACTGCAGCATCCACAGTGCCATGAGTTCTCTCCCCCACCTCCTAGACTTGTCTGCTATGTCTACCCCCGAAAATGACTGAAAAAAAAGGTATGTCAACATTCCACTTCCTTCCAGGTTGCTGTGAACTACAAGATTGCTGAGCTGACTCGCAGGGAGGCAGCCATGTTGGACTTTGCCATGGCTGTGTGCCGCAGTGAAACCATCACGGAGGATCACTTCCGTTCGCTAGAGGAGGTGGGCTTCGACCGCGAGGACGCCTGGGACATCGGAGCGATCGCCGCCTTCTTTGCATTGTCCAATCGCATGGCACACTTGACGGACATGAGACCCAACGCAGAGTTCTACAACTTGGGACGCATGCCCAGAAACAAGCCGAAGGAGGGAGATGGACAGTGACAGGTTAATAATGGAAATATGTGTAACTCTTTCATGGCCGCAGACTTCCACAGACTTCCTACAGAAGACGCCTACTTACTGTCAAAGATGTCAAAAGCCATTGTTACCACATTTTTTTGTCGGGGATATCCTGTTGTGTTCTGTGCACATTGTTAAAATGCTTACCACTGGAAGAGTTAAGAGTTTGGTCTGCATGCTTTGTGAGAGGAAGTGGTTTTGGTAATGTGTGTGAATAGAATTTTTGCTCTGTCATATGCACAGCCCGCCTTGGACGTAGCATGGAAAGCCAGACAAATGAATCGTCCATGCATCACATGCGACTAGAGCGATCATTTGGTCTGGATTAAGCAAGCTCAAAAAAGTGTCAATCAAATTAAGTTATCAAACGACAGCACAGTACGTGTGCCAGGAGGCATGGAGGCCCACGTCTCGATTCCATCAAGGTCCGCCTTAACAGGGCGATGATTGGAGCACCCGCATTTGGGCGATGATTTGATTTGTCTGTCTGGTTGGTCCAGACCTACTGGACCACCCCGTCTGAGCAAAGCATGGACAATTTGTTGTTTTGGCTTACAAGTGAGTCACATCCTAATTTAAGTTTTAAGAGGTTTTGTCGCCGCTGCACCGTAGTCATTGGGTTGTGTAGGAACTGATTGCATGTAAGTCCCTTACTATTACATTTTAAACTTGGTAACCTAGATTGCATTGACATTTGCCTGAAATAGGGGAAAACATACATTTTTATTGCAAGGTTATTGTTGTAACTTGTAAATGTGCATGTAGCAGAATCTTTTTCATACACCCATTGGCATCTGACACACCAGTCACATTCATAGAGCTCAACTTTTCAAGAAAACAAAGTCATTTCTGACTTGTTGTATTAGGACGTTATTTAAAAGTAAAATGGGGTAGTGGGATTGCTGATTTGTGTGCTCCCAATAAATAGAAATCTTTTCAAAACTTGTTCAAAACGCAACGGCAAAAAGGGAGAGGAGAGAAAATCAGGGGGACTCATGACCTGTTCATGCCATTATAAAACATTGTAACTGCATAAAGGACATTATAATAGGGTTCAGTTTAAAAACACAAAACAAAGTTAGCATTCTGCTGCTGCGTCGGTGCGACCACTGCTTTGATGGGTCAGCCCTTCACCATTGAATGAGGAAGGTTAATGGGGAAGCCTTTTGTGGTTGAAACTCCCTGCCCCCCACGACTTTTTCAAACACAGTGGCGGATGGGAACTTTTTACACTTCCCTGGTGGCAACTGCAGTACAAATTCCAGCCACAAGACGCCCGATACTCGGTATCCATTCTTCCGCAAACCAAGAGCCAGAAGAAGACCGCCCCGCACGCATGGCTTGCAGACGACCCCACGATGCTGTGATTTAAAAAAAATATATGCAGTGAACCTTCGCGTGGCGCACGTAGTGCTAACGCATCGCCACAATGCTGCAATGGAGCCTCCAGGTGAATGGTGAGTAAGGGGAAATATTCTATACACTCCATGCACTTTATAGTTCAACAACAACATACTTCCAATGCGTGTGCCACGGGCGGCCATAACCCGTTTGGCCCCCTGTGTGATGTCTCCCCTGGGTCCCCTGCACTCCATCACCAAAGGCGGGAAGGGGTTACTTTTGGATACATTTTTAGGGCGAAAATTAATCAAATAAGACTTTTGTTTTGTTGTTCATGACATTTTGAATCACTTTTTGAATTTAAAATCAATAGACGAGTAGTTCCTGTAAAATGTCTAATGTCACTTCATCAAAATGTCTATTTAGTGGAAGCACATGCATACTCCGTTATTTAAAAAGGATGGTGGTAACTTTGCTATTCCACACCCAAATAATGTGCGGATCTGTGGCCCACAAACTAACAATTTGATAATCTGCGTAACCTGTGCCATTCACTCATATTAGTTATCAATTACGAGTGAATGCAGCCATCCCATTCCTGGCCCGTTTATATATATATATATATATATATATATATACACTACCGTTCAAAAGTTTGGGGTCACATTGAAATGTCCTTATTTTTGAAGGAAAAGCACTGTACTTTTCAATGAAGATAACATTAAACTAGTCTTAACTTTAAAGAAATACACTCTATACATTGCTAATGTGGCAAATGCCTATTCTAGCTGCAAATGTCTGGTTTTTGGTGCAATATCTACATAGGTGTATAGAGGCCGATTTCCAGCAACTATCACTCCAGTGTTCTAATGGTACAATGTGTTTGCTCATTGGCTCAGAAGGCTAATTGATGATTAGAAAACCCTTGTGCAATCATGTTCACACATCTGAAAACAGTTTAGCTTGTTACAGAAGCTACAAAACTGACCTTCCTTTGAGCAGATTGAGTTTCTGGAGCATCACATTTGTGGGGTCAATTAAACGCTCAAAATGGCCAGAAAAAGAGAACTTTCATCTGAAACTCGACAGTCTATTCTTGTTCTTAGGAATGAAGGCTATTCCATGCGAGAAATTGCTAAGAAATTGAAGATTTCCTACAACGGTG
>OMKY01140225.1:1645-13748 GCA_900302395.1 Bregmaceros cantori
AGCCACACGCACACTATATGTCCTATACCCAACCCTGTTCATTTCAATGAACGCGCCTTCAGCTAACTTTGGCGAACAAAAGTTGTGTAAATATTAAGACCACTACTCCAAGCGAGCCGCATATACATAGTATTGTTGCTGTGGCGTAGATCACAGCACTCGCAGTGCCACGAAATCGCTTCCCCTCGTGGACAGATACTGCACGTCCGCTCGTGCCCGCGCTTGCGCCGATTTTTTTTTTATAATAATAATAATAATAATAATAATAATAATAATAATAATAATAATAATAAAAAATTATAAATGTATCACATAGTCCTGTGGCAGTCTGTGTCACTCTGCGTGTAATGTGACACTCCGAGGGGGCGAGAACATTCTGCTCCGCCTTGGAGAGCTTCTCCGCTCTGATTGGCTCAGAGCTCTTTGAGTGGGTGGAGCTCCGGCCACAACTATGGCTCTGATTGGTCAGAAGGCCTGTAACGGGTTTAAATCCCCCACAGTGGCAACAACCTCTCTCGCGCGCACCTCTCTAAAAGCCGCACCCCCGTCATTTTCAAGAAAACATGGAAAAAAAGTTATATAAGCCGTACGGGCCTAAAAGCCGCGGCCATTTACTGAAATTAATATTTCATAACGACGGCAAAAGAAAACTGTTATTGAATGCCTTACTACTCGTCACTGAAAAGCTAGATCGATAGATAGATCAATAGATAGATAGAATATCTATTGTCATCGTCGCAGTCATACAACCACAACAACGAAAGTGACATCCGATCTCTTCATGCAGCCAACACAGGCAAACAGCAGACCACTAACACAAACATAGAAAAAATAAAATAAGTAAAATGCTGCTTGTATATAAAAACATACTCATTATGTGGTGAGTTCGGAGTTGTTCTCTGTTGTGTCCCTGCGCGCAGATATTCACCCCGGCTCTCTGTGCGCTAATGTTCACCCCGGGTGACTTTGATGTCCATGCTACGTGAAGCGGGTCTATTCCTTCTTCGCTGGCACAGCCAGATTGATCGCCTTCAACTTAAAAGCGGGATCATATGAAACCTGTCTTTGTTTTCCAAGAAGATCCATGAGGAACTTTGAAAAAAAAAAATAAACAACTGCCGTAAATATGTCCGTGCTGTCCAGCTTCCGCTTCCGGTGCAAAGTTTCCCAGGACACGCCTACCACATAGCTCTGACCTGAAGGCGGACGCGTGTCCTTTCGTGGCCATCTTGGATAGGCTTTCAAACGTGACTTCCAGCTGCGGTTTTTTTTTTATTTATACTAGCGCGGCGGTGGAAAAAAAAACCTAGATTAGCCGCACCGCCTCATAAGCCGCATAGTTCAAAGTGAGGGAAAAAAGTAGCGGCTTATAATCTGAAAGATACAGTAAATTGAATTTCCAACAGCCCGAAAATGTCTTGGTTAACTTGCCTACGTTGTAGGAACCTAGCTTGACGAGCCAGAACCAACGCATCGCCCACGCATCACACATCGCTAGACGTTGCATTGGGTCCGGGAAAATCAGGCAGCCATCGCTCGTATCCAGGCTGGACCAATTTAATTATTTGAATAGAAACCGACATGTTTTTTAACACGTTTTTCGACCCTGGTTTTAGGTTTTTCCAGACCCAATGACCGTTCTAATTGTGTGCAATGCATGGACGATTTGTTGGTTCTGACTTGGCAGGCTAGTAGGAACCCTGTTCATAGTGCACTATTTAGGGCAGGACTATTCAACTGGCGGCCCGCCAATCCATTTTTTTTTTTTCTGGCCCTCAGAGGAATTCTTATTTATTTATTTATTTATTTATTTATTTTGGTCAAACAGGTTTTATCTAAGTATGCTGCTTTAAGTAAAATGAAAACGGGGTTTCGCATCGTGTCAAGTTGTACAAATAGGCCGGAGGTTACTGAAGGGGGTGACAATGTGGCACTCTGAGCAAAGTTGTTGAATAGCTCTGATTTTAGGGAATAGGGGGCGACACAGCCATACTAAAAGTGTTTTTCTGTGTTCAGCCATGCTGGGCTCGCCAGGCGCCGGTCTCCCCAACCCCCTGAACCCGGTGGGCGCGGCGCAGCCCCCGGCCATCAATAACGCGGTGGTAGCCTCCACCCACATTGACCCCAGCTCCATGCAGAGAGCCTACGCCGCCCTGGGCCTCACCTACGGTAGTCAGTCCCCCAGCCAGGGGCAGAGCCAGGTCCCGGGACAGCCCCCTACCGCCCAGGGTCACCCCCAGCTGCGCACGCTCAACCCCCTCGGTAAGTTCACCACTTCTGAGGAGAGTGGGGTTCTTTTGTCAGTCCCTGATGTGGAGACGTTTTTAAAACTGGGCATTTAATACATTTTTACCTGCGGCGGGGTGGAGCCACGAAGCAGGTTACGTTTTTGGTAGCGTTGGTATGTCTGTCCCCGGGATAACTGAAAAAGTTGTGCACGAATCTGTTGTTGGAAATGACACACGGAAGAATTGATCAAATTTTGGTGCATTTTTGTAGCCTATAATTAACATAATTATACTTCACCAACTTACCGATGGATCGCTGGGCACTTACCGCGGCCACGTGATCAGACTTCTGGGTCACAGGGGCCGCTGGGAAATGTAGTTGGCTTGTTCGCCGGTGGGAATACAGTCTATGGGTTAAACGCAATCGCGCTACTCGAGCTGTTGTATTGATAAAAGTACTTTTTTTGTACCACTACGGCACAGGTTAGCAATCTCGGAGTGCTTCTAGTTTTATATGTGCTCTATAAATAACTGTTGACTTGGATATTTCAGTGTTTCCTAAACATTATTTTTTCAAAATTAGCGCCATTTTTTATTGACAAGATTAGTCGGAAACGGGGTTAAAGAGATTCAGGGTTGACATCTCAGAAAAGCCGGCGAGGGAAGTAGAACTCGTGGCACTATGGACGCTGTGATTAAACTACAGCGGCATTATTATAAATAGGAACTGTCTTTAGGTGCAGCTTCTTTGACCGTTTCACCATTGACAACTTTTCTACATATGTTTTAACTAACTATAAAATGTGTCCGTCAGGTTCCAACCAGATGGGAGGGAATCTAGGAGTTCCCTCGTCGGACCAGATGCACTCAGACCCCTCTCTGCCCTCTACACTTAACAAGTGAGTACTGTAACCACCGCGGTCTGTCCGTGTGTCTGTATTTCCGTGTGTGTGTGTCTGGGTAAGTGTGTACATAGCCTGGCGAGCCAGAACCAACGCATCGTCCATGCATCGCTAAATGCGTGCATTGGGTTTGGGAAAATCAGGGTCGGCATGGAATCAATCGACCAATCAGCGCGGACGTGGGGGGAGTTTGTACGGACTAAGCAAGACGTGGGCGGAGTATGTACGGGCTACGCGAGACGTGGGTGGATTTTGTAGGGCTACGCGAGACGTGGGCGGAGTCGGGTTGTCGCACCTCCACACCGCTTGTCCCACCTACTGCACTGTGACTGGATAACGCACGTTTTTTTTTTTGCGTTTTCTGACCCTGGTTTTACCAGGCCCAATGCAAGCGTCTAACGATGTGCAATACGTGGACAATGCGTTGTTTCTGTTCAATGTTCTGTTTCTGTAAAGCACTTTGTGTTGCTCTGCATGAAAGCTGCTGTACAAATAAAGTTTGAGTAGACCAGTTTCTAAGGTTCCAGTGCACGGTGCCTCCTGACTGTAAACTGACTTCCCGCTGTGTTCTCCAGTCAGCTGCTGGGGGACGGCTCGCTGGTCGGAGGGATGGGGGGCAAGCTGCCGGCCGCCAACCCTCTCTCTGCGTCGGGGGTGAGGAAGTCGTGGCACGAGCATGTCACTCAGGACCTGCGCACACATCTCGTGCACAAATTGTGAGTGTGACCCAACGACACACGGTCCCCATTAAATCGGATAATTCTAGCGTATTTTTTGCCGTTATGTAAAGTTCGAATCCCAAATACGATTTGCCTATTTTTTTAGGGTTAGTTTAGGATTATGGTTAAGGTTAGGGTTGGGTTATGTTTAGGGTTAAGGTTAGGGTTGGTTAAGATTAGGGTTAAGGGTAGGATAGGGTTGGATTAGGTTAAATTTAGGTTATGGTTAGGGTTGGGTTAAGGTTAGGTTAGGGGTTAGGTTAGGGATTGGTGGCTAGGGTTTTGTACCCTTTCAAAATAAGATAATTGTTTTTCGGATTCGCACCTTACATCACAGAAAATAATACGCCTGAATTATCCGATTTAACGTCTACCACCGACACACACACGACATAAAGGGGAGAAGGTCGTTTCGTTACAAAAGTCAGGATTTGGGGTTCTGGGAAGGGGTTAAGATAGGCTTCAGGGTCGGGGTAGGGGTTAGGTTTAGGTTCAGTTTAGGTGTAGGGTTAATCCGCAATGCCGTGGTGACTAAACGACTTTCGAACTAAACGACCGGCATCCATATATAAAGCTATCTTTTTTTCCCCACCACAAACTCAATTCTTATTTTAAGGAGCATATGTTGTAACCTGTAACCGTTCTTTCAATGATGACCTCAGTTAACCCCTGATCCTCCTTTCAGAGTACAAGCCATATTTCCTACGCCCGACCCGGCTGCACTGAAGGACCGACGGATGGAGAACCTGGTGGCGTACGCACGCAAGGTGGAGGGAGACATGTACGAGTCTGCCAACAGCAGGGTACGTTGGTTAGTTGTTTGAACAGTGGCACCGAGCGACCCGCAGGTGCCGGTTGCTCGGTTCGGGAAACCCCCGACCCGGGGCTCAATGGCACTTTGTGTGGATTCATCGGCGAATACAATGGAGTCACTCGTTGACAAAAATTACGGTTGGTTGTTCCAACATTGTTTGCACCGTGGTGAACAACTGTTCATGTACACTGGTGAAGCGGATTATTTTTGATCCGCCTAAATTTATTCATGTCCAAAAAAACACAGTTAAAAAAAAAACGTCTATTGGTTAATCAATAATCAGTAAGTGAACAATATTTCCGCCCTATTTCACATCAGTTCAAGATTAATTTGAATTCACCATATTCCATATACATGACAGCAGTACACGCCTGGAATTTAATTTGGACATGAAGGTCAACACAAAAAGAAAGAAAAGCAGCACATAAGTTATGAAGTGGCATTATTATTATTTATTGGCATAGAATCACACATGTAACATGTCAACATATCAGGCAGGGCTACTACCCCCTGCATTCAGTAGCATCACTGCGCGTGGGAAGAAATAGTTATTTACCTGCGCCGAGCAGGTTATGTTTTCGGTCGCCTTGGTTGGTTGGTTTGTCCCCAAGATAACTAAAAAAGTTGTGCACGGATCTGGATTAAATGTAATAACATAATCATACCTAATCACCAACGTACCGATAGATCGCTGAGCGCTTACCGCGGTCACGTGACCAGACTTCGGGTCGCAACGGCCGCTGGGAAATGTAGTTGGCTTGTGGAGAGCATGTTCGCTGGTGGCTTCTCAAGCACTTACTTTGCTATTGGGTTGCCACACATACTGCTAGCACTAAAAGTACAATTTTTTTTGTACCAAACCGCAGGTTTGCAATCTGAGTGCTTCTAGTCAATAATGAAAGCAGCTTAATTCCACCTAATCTAACCCCCTCCCCTCCCCCTCTGGACAGGACGAGTACTACCACCTGCTGGCTGAGAAGATCTACAAGATCCAGAAGGAGCTGGAAGAGAAGCGGCGCTCTCGGCTCCAGAGGCAGCCTGGGGGGATGGTGGGGCCCGCGGGTCCCCAGGCCGGGGCCATGGGTCAGCCCACGGCCATGGGTCAGCCGGGCCAGCCGGTCAGACCTCCTAGTGAGTACCCTGGAGCTTGTATTTTACCCACAATGCTCTTCTGTTATGTTTTGTGTGCTTGTCCCATCAAACATGAAGGTGTATTCAAAATGTCTGCCGAAGCTGCCGTATTGATAGTAGTAATAATAATAATAATAATACAATTGTATGGGATAATGGCAATGTTAACAAGAGAACAACAACAATGGTATTCTTTGGACAAGTGTAGCAAGATGTACCAGTTGTATGAGAGGTGTAGTATGAATAAAGTTTGATTGAAGCTCTCTCCCCCCCCAGACGGACCCGTGCCTATGCCTAACGTGCCAAACCAGATCATGACCCGGATGCAGGGCCAGCAAGGTACGCTCTTCGTCTCAGGGGAAGATTGTTTTCGTCACAGAAGTCAGGTTTTGTTTTGTCCCCGTTTTTAAAATATCGTCTGATCGTCAACGTGATCACTATGGCTGTGACCGAAATCGCTCCCTATCCCCTACTTCCTACCCCCCATATAGTGCACTCACTTACAGTGCCATTACTCCCGCCGTGCCATTTTTTTTTTTTTAAGTTTAGGTCATTTCAATATATCCCGCAATGCATTATGGGTTATTTTGCTTCGTGTAGGGTACATCTGATGCTCACTACATTTTGAGGTGCATTGTGGGATACTTTCAGTGCACTGTATAGGGTATATGGAGAATTCGGACACCCCTACAAAATGGTGTGCACCCCATATAGTGCACTATATAGGGGATAGGGAGCGATTTCGGACACATCCTATGAAAACAAGGAAAACAGTCGGAACAGAGAATCTGATCCGTTGAGGTGCACACATGAGCACTGAGGTCTAGCATTGCACCGATACCATTTTTTTGGTACCGATACCTGTACTATCGACCGATACCATACCGACATCACTGTTTGAAATGTATACATATACCTTTGTGAAACAGGAAAAAGATTAACAAAAAGGGAATCCAGTAGAATGTTTTATTGCCTATTGTGGCCAAAATTCAGAGTATTCAGAGTTGTAATAAAAGCATGGATTAGTTCCAAGTGTGGTCTGGATAGAATAACGAAGCTTTTTTGGCCCACACTGCCACAAACCATGTGCATTTTCAGCAGGGCTTGAAAACAATTTTTTTTTTTAAACGTTCTGTTCCGAACGGTTCAGGCAGATCTATATTTAACGTTTTTGTTCTCGGAACCGTCCCACCACCAAAATATTGGTCCTGAACTGATTCGGAACACAAACATTTCGTTCGTTCTTAAAGTTCCTTATATTGTGCAATGTTAAGTTTAGATATCATTTTTATAGAAAATATATTTGGTGGACGTTCAAGATGGGGCCCCAGATACATGGGGCTTGACGACTGACAGTGAAAGTGGACGAAAATAGTCTCCCAGACATAAAAAAAAACATTTTTAACCGTTTTTTGTGGATTTCATAATGTTCCGTTTCTGTTCCGGAACATTTGAAGAAATCTTTTTTCGATTCCGTTTCCGCTCCTTGTGAAATTCTGTAAAATTCTGCTCGTTTTCGGTTTCCGTCCTTGAACCGGTTCAGAGCCCTGATTTTCAGGAAAAACAACTCCATCCATTTCTGCTGATCATATTGTAACTAAAATGGTGAGAGAAGTAGGATTATTGTAGACTGTCACACCCATCTCCCTCCTGGTGTATGTCTCCCTGTTCTCTTCCATTCTGCATTCGAGATGTCTGCATTCTATCCACACTTAAATGGGTTTTAAATGTTTGTCATGATGTGTTGTACTCTGTCGATGGCATCGTAACGTAATTGTTGTTGCTGTTTAGTTTCTTTCACTCCAACCCTCCCTCCCTCCCAAAGTGGAAATTGCCTTTTTGTTTATTATGTTGCTGTCGTTGTGAGCAGCGCCGTTTCTTGGCTACGCCTGTTAGCGCTAACTGATTTAAAGGACAGACATTCAATTTGCCAATTCAATTAAGTATAGTAAACAGCCTCCAATCAGATCTGTTTACATGTGTGTCTGGCCGTGTGTGTGTCGGCGTCTGTGTTTAATGTTGTTTAGAGCTGTCCGTACCGACGTCAAGATACAACCAAAGGATGGCGTTTTTAAAGAACTGTAGCTTCCATCGCTCATTTTGTAAAAACTTTTACCACATAGTGGTACTCAAAGCTCTCAATCACACATTCAAGCACCAATGGCGGCGGCTGCCATGCAAGTCGCTCGCAACGACCCATTGGGATCAATTTTCAGTGTCTTGTCTAAGGACACTCTGGCATAGACACTGGCTGTAAACGGGATGGGGTAAATGTGGAAGAATAACTTAACCTGTTTAACGTACGAGATTTGATATCAAGGCTCCGAACCGGCTCAAGAAACGAAAACCAAAAACAAGCGGAATTTTTCAGAATTTCACGAGGAGCGGAAACGGGAACGAAAAAAGATTTCTTCAAATGTTCCGGAACAGAAACAGAACATTATGAAATCCACATAACCGGTTAAAAAAGTTTTTTTCCTTCTCTATATATTTTAACATATCCTATGTCTGGGAGACTATTTTGTCCAATTTCACTGTCAGTCGTCAAGCCCCATGCATCTGGGGCTCCATCTTGTGGACAGACGAGGAAGCAAATGTAATGACGTTAATACAGTTGCTCTGAGGTTTGAACATCCAGCAAAAATATTTTGTATAAAAACAATATCTAAACTTAACATTGCATAATATATGGAACTTTAAGAACGAACAAAATGTTTGTGTTACAAAGGACCAATATTTTGGTGGTGGAACTGTTCCAAGAACGAAAACGTTAAATATAGACCTGCCTGAACCATTCGGAACGGGACGTTTTAAAAATAATTTTGTTTTCAAGCCCTTTTTGATATTCTCCATTTAAATCCTTAGCCTTACCATGGTTCCATTAATGTCTCCTGTCATGTACATTCAGTTCCATTGTAAAGGCGTGGCCGGGTCCACACCTATGTTTACATGTATGTAACGGTCCCGGAGTGACGTGCGCTAGTAAACATGCACACACCCAGGTTAACTTATGACTAGTCCACCGTGCCCCCTACTGTAACACCCTTTTTTCTTTTATTACCTGCGCCAAGCAGGTTATGTTTTTGGTAGCGTTGGTTTGTCTGTCCCCAAGATAACTGAAAAAGTTAAAAAGGATCTGGATGAAATTTACAGAGTTGCCCCACAGGCAACGAGACGTCGGCTGTAGAACCTTACAGCAGGTCTCTGTAGCGTGTCGTGGGTTCGCCCCAACATATATTATAAACAGGGCTTTGAAACAATATTTTTTCCCATTCGGTTCATTCCGAACAGAAACAGAATTATAACGTTTCCGGTTATGAGTTCCACCGACAAATTGATGTTCCCGAACCGGTTAGAACAAAAATATATTGTTCCCGGAACAGTTAATTTCGTTCAGGTCACCTATTTAATGCTGTATAGTATATGTCGGGGCGAACCCACGAGTCGCTACAGAGATCCGTTTCTGCCCGCGGGTAGCGCTCTACAGCCGACGTCTTGTTGCGTGTGGGGGCGAACCCACAACAACACGCTGCAGAAAGTACCGCAATGCTTCATACTTCAATGCTGCATCGTAGAGTGTATAAATAATGTTTTATTTTTTAAGCTATCCCAAAGTCCACTCCATTGAGGAACGAAATAAAACCGGTATTAATCGGTTACCATAATTTTTTGTAATAACTTCCTGTTCCGGAACATAAAAAATATTAACGTTTCCGGTTTCTGTTCCGTTCTCTGGGAAATACAAAAAGTCCCTGTTTTCGTTCCTTGAACCGGTTCAAAGCCCTGATTATGCAGCATTAAACAGCTGACAGGAACGAAAATTAACCGTTCCGGGAACCCTATTTTTTTTTGTTCTAACCGGTTCGGGAACATCAATTTATCGGTGGAACACATAACCGGAGACTTTATAATTCTGTTTCTGTTCGGAATCAACCGATTAAATATCAGTTCATAAGGCCTGCTTCACAGTGACCTAATATGAGAATGAACGCTGTGACAACATTTGGGCCCCGTTTCTCTCCATGTTCCTCCAGGTATGAACCAGTTCAACATGGCCATGCCCCAGAACGTGCCCATGTCTCAGGCCGGCCTGGGTCTCCGAGCAGCCTCGCCCATGAGTCACCCGCAGCAGATGAACATGGGCACCGTGCCCTCGGTGAGACATTATTTATTTAAATATGGTCCTTGTGTTTACACATCTTTCAGAGCTGTCGTCAATAATGTTGTGCATCCTCACACACACAGCCACGCATGCACACATACACACATATTACATAGACTTTATGACATTGTAAAAAATGCCGTATGTTTGTAGACAAGTTCCGCGAATGGTTCCGGTAAAATTTCTACCCTGAATATGACGTCCGGTGTCGCATTGTTGATGTGTTCACATTTATTCCTGATCTTGCTGTGGCAACTTGTGCTATGCAATAGGGCTGCAACTAACGATTATTTTAATAGTCGATTAGTTGCCGATTATTGAAACGATTAGTCGGTTAGATATTTTTTTCTTTGAAAACAATCCCCAAAATATTAACAGGTACACAGAACTTGAACATGAAATGTTGTACATTTTGGTTTACGTTAGCAAACAAATGTCAAAGTCAATTACGTTAATTACCATGCACAAACTAATAACAAATAATATTTTGATGATTAATTTTTATCAATTATTATTGATCATTTCTCAAAATCCCAAATATGATTAAGTAATATCACATATGTGTAGATCAATAGTTTGTGGTGTCAGCAAAAAGCTGCTGAAAATAATGATTCAATTCCTTGGCGATTATCAATTATTGTATTAGTTGTCGATTAATTTCATAATCAATTAGTCATCGATTAATCTACTAATCGTTGCACCCCTACTATGCAATTCCACACCGAAATGTTCTAGTGTGGATCTGTGCTCCACAAACGCATGATTCCATAATCTGCGCAGCCCGTTCCATTTACTCATTGTTGTTGAACTTAGGAGTTAATACTCCCATCCCATGGCGAGTAGGCCTGGGACGATTTTACATTATGATCGTGAATTGTATGATATCGTATGATCCTCAAAGCTGTCACCCTAAGAAAAGAAAAGACGGAACACGCCGATCCCACGCAGCGAATCCGAGTGTAGGGGACGTAGCCGGCTGACGGACGCATCGCCAGGTTTGATGCCGTGATGAGGTGCGGGGGCCTCGGTGCGCGCACCGTGAGGGATGAGGGTGGAGTGGGCGGGGGTGATTGCGATTATATTGTATATCGCGCTATTTTGGGCGTGGCTTATCGTATATTGCGGTGTCAATATCGTCCCAGCCCTATTGGTGAGTGACTTGAACAGGTGTTTTAACAGTATTTCAACAACATTGATAATGGGTAACCGGTCACAGAGCAAGCTGTGGTAAGCAGATTTTTAAATGGTGTGGGTTTTGTGTGACAAATTCACAGACAGCGATGCAGACCTCAGAAGTGCCTTTGCAAAAGGCCCGGACAAAATGTCAGCCCTGTATTTTTGGCGTGTAAACTCGTCTATTTACGTGGAAATTAATGTGAGAATTTCTAAAATGACATTGCTCAGTTTGAAAGCAGCATTCAATGTGATCAAATTAAATACATCTCAACACTACATCAAGAGAAGTCATCTTTTAGATCAAACTTGTGTATTTTCTGTGGTTATGTTGTGACGTTGTCTGCTGGTCGACCCAATTTCCTCACGGGCAGGTGAGAGTTGTGGAGCTGCGGTGCGTCGATTTAATCAATTGAAGGGGTTTTAATCTTCCTCCACCGTGCACGCACACACACTGCCACACACACACACACACACACACACACACACACTCCCATACACACACACTCCCCCACACACACACACACACACACTGCCCCACACACACACACACACACACACTACACACACACACACACAACTACACACACACACACACACACAACTACACACACACACACACACACACACACAACTACACACTGTGTAGTTGTGTGTGTGTGTGTGTGTAGTTGTGTGTGTGTGTCGGTGTGTGTGTGTGTGTGTGTGTGTGTTTGTGTGTGTGTGTGTGTGTGTGTGTGTGTGTGTAGTTGTGTGTGTGTGTGTGTAGTTGTGTGTGTGTGTGTGTGTAGTTGTGTGTGTGTGTGTGTAGTTGTGTGTGTGTGTGTGTAGTTGTGTGTGTGTGTAGTTGTGTGTGTGTGTGTGTGTAGTTGTGTACCCCATTGACAATGCACAGCTTGGAGACCACGCCATTGTTCAAGAGAGACAGCTGAGGTCCTAAAACACACAGAAACTAAATTAGTCATTCACCACAT
>OMKY01140265.1:0-17184 GCA_900302395.1 Bregmaceros cantori
ATATGTACTGAGCGGAGCCTTCAAACCACAGGGGCTGGTATGTTGTTTCCTGTCGTGGTCGTGGACACGACAACTTGGGCTGTAAACTTGAAATGTGGTGTGAAGCTGAGTCTGCCCTGTGGTGTCATTTTATTATCTGCGGTCACAGAAAAAAAATGAAAAGCGGAAGCAGCTGCGAGGGAAACGGCAGAATATATGAGGGGAATAAAATGGGACCATTCGTGGGAATTACCCATGGATTATTTTGACTCGTCGCCTACAGTGTAGGAGCAAAATAACATGCTGAATCCCACTGCACAAATTTAGTATAGCATCATGTTCCTATAGACAGGTTTGTAAAACAAACATGCAGCCTGTGGATCAGTAGAGGCCACGAAAACTGGTTTAATCCGGCCCACAAGATGATTTCCAAAGTACAAAAATTGTCACAACAAGAGACGGCTGTTCTAAATTTGTCCACTAGATGTCACAATAGCGATTTTGTTATGAAAGTAAATTGCTTACATCGATGGCAGAGCAAGAAGGACATTTGCTGGCTGTTTCTCAATACTTTGGGCTAAGGGCTCATGGGCCGAGGTTTCCATTGGTAACATCTCTGTGTTTTGCCTGACCCATAGTTGAGAGCACAGACTTTCAATGGCTACATGGTGGCTACATGGTGCGTTTGGCTCTGTCTTTGGGGCTACTCAGTTAAGTGCTGTTTCAAATGGAGTGCTCCATGGTGAACTTTCCGGAAATAACACTTGCGCGATTTCTCATCATGATGCCTGTGAAAATATCACCTGCTTTTGAGAATTAAAACTAAAAATGGGTGCCGGTTCACACTAAACTGAATACAGGGTACAGATGAAAGGTTGCAGAAAAGCCGGATGGGGGATTTGAACCTGCGGCACTGCTCGACCTATGGTCTGGGGGACACGCTCTCTAACCGCTCGGCCACCGCACGCCCCTCATTTAGCTACTTTTAACTTGGAACAGCACTAGCAATTCAAACAAAGTATTCAAAGTGCGCAAACTGATCTGTTGACCTCACCATTGAGCTCACAGCCCACCAGCTCCATGCGTAGGGTGCAGGCCTTGCGGCACACAGCCGGGATCAGGCGAACATATTGGGCCACCACAGGAGGGTCGAACATATTGGCCTTGGTCCCGTCATTGTCGCTGTTCCCCACAAACACCTAAAGGGGGAACAGGTCAACACACAGTAGGGTCACACATGCCACCAGGAATAAGGCATAAAGTTTAGCATTATTATTCTTCCATTCTTCCACTACGGTCAGACTAATCACATCAGACAAAAAATGGTTTGCATAATATAAACACGTGTAGTTGTTTTTTTCAAGAGACACAATAAAACAAACCACGATATAGGGTGGATTGCCCTGGTGGGCCGTTGACTAATGTGGGACACCTACGTTCCAGTGGCTCTGGCTCCTCCCTAAACTAATGTGAAGCTATGGTAAAAGCAAACTATGGTAGTTCAACTGTTTAACACTACATTTCACTGTCCCACCAAAAAAGGGTCCACATTAGGACAATCCACCTAATGCATAACAATTGTGTTTGTGCTGATTAACTTCATTTTGTAATAAATAACAACTAGACATATAGGACCTTCTAAAGCATTCACTCTTGAAACACATTGATAGCACCCATCCACTGTAAACACTTTTTGTCATGCAGTCGATTGCAGCCTATACCCATATCATGTTTCACATGGATTTTTTTTACCTTGTCTCTCCAGCCAGAGTCTCTGTACATGGTGTAGGTGGATCCGTCGAAGCTAGTGGCGATCTTGAAGGCTTTGATGTACTCAGCCACGCCTAGGCGGCTGGCACCCTGCGTGATGATGCCTGTCAGGCGCATCTTCTTCTGCAGGTTCACCTGGAGCAGGATCCACATGATTGTAGATTTCAAAAGGATTTCATGTTGTCATTTATTTATAGTGCATTTTATTCTCCACAAGTTGTGAGTATGTTCACCGCAAATCTCCTACCTCCAAAAGTGAAAATTGACGAGCTCTGCAGACTAACACCACTCAAACCAATAACGGCTTAACAAAAGTCTGCCTCAAAGGATCAGTGGAAGGCAAAAAATCAGAGCAGAGCAAACAAAGCAAAAATTGGCATGACAACATCTACTAATGTTCAGGACTCCAAACAGAACAACTACATTATCGCCTCTGGAAAATGATGACCCATGTTGGTCATCCTGCACTTGTTCATTCTATAATAAGTGGAGATAGAAACTTATGACGATGTTTTCATGAATTAGGTGTTTGATAAATCTCTGATTATGTGATCTACATTAATATTATTAATGAATTACCTCTATCCAAGGGGTTTTGTCTCCAGTCGCAGCAGTCCAGGCATTGGCGAGTCCCTGTTTGTTGAGTCGAGCCATCTCTGGGCCCCAGCGCTGCAGACCCATCACTCCATAGTGGACGGATGACGAGGAAATCTGAGCGTCTGTGATCGTTCCTCCTTCCACCCCCAGCAAAGATGTGCAGCCTGCAAACGAGAAGTCATCACATTTGTATGTTTAATTAGAGGCGTTTTACTGTTCTACTCAACTTTACTTGGCTGAGTTGGCTTTTCCACCAACCCTACTGCCTCCTCATTGGGTGGCTGGATGTTCAGAGGTGCGGATGGAGGTCAGAAGGTGGTGTGGTAGGGCCCCAGTGAGGGGAATCACGAAGAGGATTGTCAACACAAAAAGAAAACACTTTTCGCAGTTACAATCCTACTCAACTCTTCTCGGCTGTGTGCCTTTCTACCAAGCATACGGCCTCCTCGTGAGGGCCATAAAGACTTATTTGATTTGGAATGTGCTGCAAGTTCGGCATACATTGTTCAAGATGCTTAGAATAAGTGCTACATAATCAACCACAACACACAATGCACCCGCAAATTCAAAAAGTCAGGTGGAGAGGACACCTGAATGTACAATTACAAAAACGGTGGGACAAGATGGACATTGGACATTGTGTGTAAGCTTGTTTATAAGGATGAAAGGATATTAGGGTAAGTCTTTGATCTTACTTAGCTGGCAGTCTTTGCCCACGTAGGGAGATGGACACTGGCAGGCGTAGTCTCCATCCAGATCTCGACACACTCCGCGATTCTTACATGGCCGGTTATCACAGTCATTGAAATCTGTGGGAGTGCAAGCAAATAGTGCAGCTGTACTAACATGACCATTCAATGCAGTCTATATTTGAGGTTACTGGAATGACATGACCAAAGACACTAACTTTTACTAAGTTATCAGAAGAAAATATATACGTCAAACGAGTCAACTCTCCATTCTTCCCTACCTGCCTCTAGCTAAGTCAAGTACACTGCTCAAATCGTATTAGCCTAGTTTCCAAGCTAGAAACTCACAGATTTAACCACAGAATACTGTTCATGTCTACTCCTTCCAGCTACAGTCCGTTTGTCCTGAAATTTGTTCTTCCCTAATATTAGCCAAGTCAATACATAACTATCTTGCCTGCATGCCTGCAGTCATGTATATGCACATAAGCGGTCGGGTGGATTGCCCTAATGCGGGCTCTTTTTTGCAGCTTACGTATGTGGGACAGTCAGTTGCCTAAGCTGGAACAGTGAAATGTAGTGTTGAACAGTTGAACGTGATGTTAGACACAACACCATAGTTTGCTTTTACCATAGTTTCACTGACGTTCATTAGTTTACGGAGGAGCCAGAGCCACTGAAACTTAGGTTCCCACATTAGGCAGTGGCCCACTTTAGGGCAATCCACCCTACGTAAATACAAGCTTGCAAGAGTACACAGCCTGATGGGAGATATTCTATAGTTATCATGCATGGTAATATATAGGTAATACAGCTTACTTTCTTTTACCATACCAATTCCACTGTAATGACTGGCTACTTATCAAAGGTAATATTCACAAAATGCAAGGTAATTGCATGAGGATCGATCCCATGTAATTTTCAACAGTACAAGCAGCTTGATGGTAGGACAATATTCTGTAATTAAAAATGATATTCTGTGATTCAAAATTAAGTAATGGCCTGGGGAAATATACATAGTTACAACAATATAATTACTAATTAAAAATGTAAATGGGGTGTTATGATTCATTCATATTGTGAACAATGTTGTTCTCTAATTTGGCCACCTGATGGGGGTGAAGATTAGATTGAAAAGCCAGTTTTGAAGTTTTAAGAAGCTTTAAACTCATCTCCCAGATGTTGGGACCTACCTGCTGCCCGGCAGAAGGCAGAGCAGCGGAAAAGTTACATCACACAGTGCTGAGGCATGACTTTCTGAAATGGCGTGGAAATGTGTGGGTTTGCGGGAGAGAAAAGGAGAGAGAATGCATTGAGTCATCGTGTTGAAATTTGCGATGTTGTGATTTCAGCTGTGCTAGTAGTGATAGCTGCTAGCTACATCATGGTTGCACTTCATTATTCTGATGCCGTTTTCAGAGTTGGCAAGTAACAACATACACTTATTTAATATTACATAGTAGATAATATTACACGTAGGTTTGATTGCCCTAAAGTGGGCCACTGCCTAATGTGGGACACCTAAGATCCAGAGGCTCTGGCTCCTCCCTAAACTCATGAATGTCAGTGAAACTATGGTAAAAACAAACTATGGTAATGCTGTCTAACATTACGTTCAACTGTTCAACACTACACTTCACTGTTCCACTTTAGGCAACTGAATATCCCACATTCGCATATCCCACTGATATCGTCATTAAAATCATCTAGGGTGGACCACCACAGTGCAACCCCCAGTTTCTCCCTCAATATCAAATTAAGGATAACAGGTTAAACTTCAACTACAAAATGTTTCTAGCATGCACACAGTAAATTTTGCAGTGTTAAATATGCAGTGTCAAAGTTCATTGACTCTTTCAGAGTTATTACAACAACGGAAGGAGTTGAATATTTACTAGTGTAGGTGTTAATTTGATTTGTTAATGAGTTACAAGGCGCTGTGTCAATTAGTCTCTACAAAGCCCCGTCCAAAGCCCACCCACTTCATCCTCTCTCAAACTTTAAAATCGCCATTTTCATTGCATCGTGACTCGTGCAGCACCCGACCCTTGGTGTGGGCCGAGGCTCGGCTCGGACCGAAGGTGTTTGGGTTGCACCAGCGCTGCCGACTCGCCGTGTCACAGGCCCTCAGGGCCTTCGTCTGCTCAGATGCAGATGCCCGTCCCTTCACTTTTACTCAATTTCAAGTTACTTTTAAGAGGAGTTAAACACTATGGAAAGAGTTAATTCAACACCAAATCTGATAAGGACCAAATGCACTCAGACCCAGTGTTAAATTTAACTCTTTAAGTGTTGATTTAACACTGCAACATTTACTGTGCACTGTTAGTAACGGGCCATTCAATAGAGCATTTGGAACGAACATTGAAAGTGGCCAGAAGTGCTCTCAGAGCCGTTAGGGTTAATTAGCCCGTTGTCCTAACCTCCGTTAGGGAGCTGAATACGTGCCTTTCATAGCATGTGGGAGCGTAACATTCAACTCAATACATCCTGTGTGTGTGTGTTTGTGAGAGAGAGTGAAAGTGTGTATATGTGTCAGAGAGAGAGAGGCCGGAGAGAAAGGTAGTCAAAGTGTGCGTATGTGTGAGAGTGTGTGTGTGTGTGTGTATGTGTGTGTGTGTGTAAGAGCGTGTAGATGTGGGGCTGCCTATAAAGAAATAATGGCGATGGATTACCTCACAGGACGTTTCGCTCAACATGTTTAATAAAGAACTGAGGCGGAGCGGCAGAAGTTACTGTTCGGTTTGGTGCCTGTGATTGTGTGTTTTACAGAGATAGCCTTTTTTAAGTGTATTGTTGTGGCCCATTCAGGCCATTTTAAGATTTTTATTTAAGGGTTAGTGGAAAGTGGGGTGAAGAAGAGGGAGCAGACCAGGGCTCCGAACCGGTTTAAGGAACGATAACAAAAACCGAAAACAAACAGAATTTTATGGATTTTTTTCTTCAACTGTTCTGGAACAGAAACAGAACATTATGAAATAAAAAAAAAACGGTTGAAAACGTTTTTTTTCCCGTTATGTATACATTTTAAGTTATCCTTTGTCCGGAAGACTATTTCCGTCCACTCTTACTGTCTGTCATCAAGGCCTATAAATCTGGGGCTCCATCTTGTGGACAGGAAGTGAAAGTATTGGCGTTTTTTTGGGCTTTTCACGTTAATACAGTTGCACTGATGTTTGAAAGTCCACCAAATATATTTTGTATAAAGTATATCTAAACTTTAAGAACGAACTTGTTTGAAATGCTTGTGTTCCGAACCGGTTAAGGACCGATATTTTGGTGGTGCAACGGTTCTGAGAACGAAAAGTTAAAGATAGGCCTGAACTGTTCGGAACGGAACGTTTTAAAAATAATTTAGTTTTCAAGCCCCGGAGCAGACATACAGGAAAGCTGTTGAACGAACAATGGGTCTGGTGTTGAGCAAATACAACAAATCAGATTATCAGGTGTTTAACAACCGACCATCCGAGGCGGTTCTCTCTGCAAGACGAGATATGGGCTTACACGCTAGCACATCACGTGACCAAGAGGCGCCGCCGTTACCTGCTCCGCCTACTGTGCTATGATTGCATAACTTTGATCTTTTAAAAATAATATTCCCGCCTCCTCCACCATATGACACTTTTTTTTTATATGCTCGACACCAGACCCAATGTTCGGACGATTAGTTGGTTCTGGCTCGGTTCACCATACAATTGTGACATACGTTAGGATTAAGTTACTGTGCAGCATGAATGCCATTTTTTAATTGGATTTTTTTGATATCGCAATAAATTAATCTGCTGAAACCCATTCCGCCACTTTCCCTAAACTTAACCCTGAAAGAAATATGGCACTTATCTTCATCCACTCTTTCTCAATTAAATACTAGATTCCCCCACACGCCTTAACCCCACCTCCATATGATCTATCTAACTCTTTGTCCCTCTACCTCCTCCCCTCTCTCTCCCTCTCCCATCTCTCTCTCCTTCTCCCTCTGCGGAGTGTGAGAATCCCAAGGATTGGCTGCGGTCCAGTGTGTTCCTTCACAGAGAGGTCCAGTCAATGCGTTGCCAGTGGACGCAGCTCAGGCATGTGTTGAGGATGCCTTAACGAAGCTGCGCATTCTCTACACATACAGAGAGAGGCTAAAGAGAGGACTTTTTTTAACTGAAACACTACAGATCTACATGGGGGGGAAACCTCTCTCCCAATATGCTATTCCAAGGCACCGAAGAGTAAGCTCATAAACCTGACAATATTAAATATTGGAAGACGAAGCATGGGGTTTGTATTCCCTGGAACGTTGTATGACCTAAAAGCCACTGAAAGTCTGTGTTTGACGAATGGCATGTTTCATGTTATATGCACCTGGATGGCCCCGCTTCTGATGAGATAGTGTGGCTGGGAATCTGCAGGGAATTGTATACAAATAACCTAATATTAGAAGATCATTAGGGCTGTGCAAAAAATCAATTTGAAATCAGATTATTTTGTTCAGAGGATTTTTGAAAATTTGAAATTTCCTTTTTAACATTGATAATAATGATTTCACTGGTATGTTTTCAAGTTATATGGGTGAATAAAATGTATATTCATTGATAATTGTAAATAATTAATTCTAAGTCAAAGGGTGAGGTGTCTCAACTTAACTCCCAAAATGGACACCATTTGCAAAGTTTGAAATATGAAACTTCTAGTTTCAATATATTTTGTCCTTTTTTAAATTATTTTTTGGCAAAATTGTACAGCCCTAAAGATCATTCATCTTTTTTTGTGATGAGAAGAGGTTGACTGTCGACTTATCCATAGCCTATCCATAGTATGCACTGCATCTGACAGACCACAGTGAAGTAGGCTTCTTCTTCTTGTCGTTTAACGGCGATCGACACTTAACTAAGCAGGTCATTCACGCCAGTTTTACAAAAATTCCAGAGCAAGCTGCTTTCACAGCCTACTCTGTCTTCCTAAACATAACATATAAGCAATATATCACATGTGGATTATGAGGTAATAGCACTACAGTTAAGCAGCCTAATAACACACATCACTGAGCAGAAGATAAAGTGGTAATGTGGCGGTGATGGAGAACAGCATATGACCTCGGACCCCCACTAACCCTGCACCCTCTGCCTTTCAGTTACTGCCCTCTGGAGGGCGCTACCGGACAATTGCCTCCAGAACTCGCCGTTTAAAGAACGGTTCAATTCACATCCTGAACACTGAACAATAAGCAAGACCCGTATGATTGATCTGTTATGTGTGTGCGACTGTGTGTACTGAATTTACTCATGTTTTGTCTACAAGTTTAATGTTCAGTGCTGCAACATGCTGTGCCGAGAGCAAATTCCATCAGCTTGAGTGTGTGGTCATTAAAGTAAATACAACATAATACAATACTATAAATGTGATACCACAATCATAAATCATTGTCACTTCATGAACAACAACAAGACAGTTACATCAGATTTGGCAGGAGTGCTAGATGCCATCCTTAGTCCTTTGAGACGTGGGATCACATCAAATTTACTCAAGTAAAGGTAGAAATTAACTTGTGAAAAATGTACTCCAAAAGTTAAAAAGTACACATAAAAATGTAACAGAGTAAATGTAATGCATTACTGCTTATCTCCGGTAACAACTCAAATACCGGGGTGTGGGGAATCACGAGTATGGTTTCTATCTCTACTCCAGTTTGGCACCGCTGAGGGCAAGTCATAGTAAACAAAGAACCGCTGTTCCAGAGAGCTCGTATTTTTAATAATACAAGCAAGCACTTTAAAATACCATATGTGTTGAATATTTTACCACATTGGCACACATTGCTTGAGTGAGACAGTTAAATGACCTGCACTGACTTGAAATTTTAATTAATATGACTTCACTTCAGGCTTGCTATTCTGGGACTAACCACAGTGGTGAACTATAGGGGTGCACCCCTATAGTAGATCGGTCCGATCCTTGGGCTGCCGTTCACAGTTTTTTAAATGTCTCAGTACCGTAAGATATTAGCCGATCAGGATCGGGTGAACTTTGCTGCAGTGAGCGCTCCACTCGTTTCAATATGAAAAAAATATTTTGAACAAAGATTGTATTGTTTCTTGTGCAACTGTGATTATTTCATGATATAGTAATATTTGTGTTTTTCAATTTGCACAAAGATTTTATTTTATAGAAAATCAAAACTTAAAATGCCATCATGACTGTTTATTTACTCAGACTATTTTTTTTAAATGACAATTGTGCCAAATAGTTTGGGTACTACCAATTTTTGCAGTATCAGGACTCGGTATCAGAGATCGGGATCGGCCGATCCTTATAATCAAACGATCGGGATCGGATCGGGAGCAAAAAAAACGTAATCGGTACATCCCTAGTGAACTAGTCTTAGGGCTTAGGACTTGAACCTGCACCATAGTGGGGTGGTGATGAAGAAGTGAGTCTCAGCAGTGTTGATGTGTGGCGATAACCTACTGATTTGGCAGTGCACTCCATAGAAGCCATTTTCGCAGCGGCACAAGTACTGTCCGAACACGTCGCCCCTCCGTGTTGGACTGATGATGTGGCATGAGGCATCGTTCAGGCACGGGTTAGGCAGGCAAGGACCTGCGGGAACGCAGTGTGACATTTTGAACAACAGGGGGCAGCACCACCAGCTCACACATGATGTGATTGTGAATCACAATTCGAAATCAACGTCATTGATAGACGACCTCCTACGTCGCACACATTTAGGCATCATTCATACTCTCTCGGAACTACGGACACAAATGATTTTCATCTGGAAGCCGAAATGAGTTTATCCGCTTTCATGCTGATGTAGAGCAGAGGTATCTGATAATGCTGGCTCACACTTCAGAGGCTGGCCTCTATGATCTGGAATTAATAATTAATCTCTGGGATGTTTGGATAACAGCATAACTTAGCAGAAGCTCAGCTCTCACAACATCAAAGTCCGGAAGTCAAATGAACACTATCTTCGGCCTTACAATAGATGTAAGAAGATATACAGCAGATACTGACCTCTCTAGGTCTCTGTCTTTCTCACTCTAGCTCTCTGTCCCTGCCTGTCTCTCTGTTTTTTTTTCTCTTTCTTTCTCCGCACCCCTCTCCCTCATGGTTGGTGGGTCCTACTGTCACTCACTGGCAGTGTCTTAAATGTCTTTCCAGTCTAGTTTCTCTTTCTCAAACACCCTTTTCCTTTGCAGGGTGCAGTTCTCCCGCAATATACAAACAAGTTTTTTTCTAAGCCCACAATATCTGGAAAGCAAGGAGACAATGTTGTTGATTCACAAATAAAGTTTGCTGTTGAATGGCTTCTGTCTTACCTGTCTCGTTGAGGGTGCAGGTATCTCCAGTGAAGCCATCAGAGCAGATGCAGATGAAAGGCTGGTCCCCGACCCCCGTCACACATGTCCCGCCGTTCTGGCAGACATTCACTTCACAGTAGTCGGCTACGAACAAAGAATTTCAAGAGATAAGGAAATGTTCTGGAAGTGTCCTACGCCAGGGTTCCGCAACCACCGGAGCGCAATCCGGTACCAGTCTTCGAGACATTCTGAACTGGGCCGTGAAAATGTTTTTTTAATCTATCTAAGATGTCTGTTCTTTACCTCACCAGAAGCACTGGAAATGTATTTGTTGTTGAGGGCTGAGGCTAACTGAGATTTTGTTCTTTACCTCAACAGATGCACTATAAATGTGATTTAGTTTAAGTGAGCTGCTGCTGTTTACCCCCATTTGTGTGTTGTTGTTTCAGATCTTGAAGAAAGCACCATTGTTGCATAGAATTAATGGGGTGGGGTGGGGGGGCAGTCCGGCACCGCCGGGCCACAATAAGACATTGCAGATCCAAACCGGTCCTTCTGCAGAAAATGTTGCGGACCCCTGTCCTATGTTAACTATTTCATAAAGGAGCACACTGCTGCACTGAATAGAAGACAAAGTCCATATTTTTGATTGATAAATATATAAGAATGCATTCATATATTCATTATAAATATGTAATTGTGGTCATTGTATTACATTTTGGAATGGAAGAAATTAAAACTCATGCGAATATAAATGGTTGTCTGGATTGTATTACAATTGTCTAATGGATATGGAATGAATATGGTAATGAAAGATCATGATGCTGACAACTTTCAACTCGTGACTGTGAGGGAGTACATTTTAAATGTAATCTGTCCAACCCTGTGAGCAATATATGATGTGAACAAAATAATATTACCCCCGGCAACATTCATTATGCTTGCAATCCCTAACAAGTGGCGTCACAAGAACAGATAAATCGACACTGAGGAAAACTTCTGGCTACAACTTTGTTGGGAGAGGTAAGAAACGAGGAAATCCTCGGGCTCAGCTCCAGCTACCGTGCAATGGAGAATGTGCACGTCATGTGCGGGATTAACAGCTTGGCGGATTATCCAAACTCGGCGCGGTAAACACCACGTCTACATACAGGTGTCCCAGGCAAGCGCGACCGCAGCGAAGAGGAAGGGTGGCCCGAAATACACTGTGACACGGACTGCTAGACGTACACAACACGCACAGGTGTAGACAATTTAACAGGGCCACGACAACAACAGCTCTTGTTTACACAGCATAGACTTCAATCCTTTTGTTTTTAAAGGAGTACTAGTGCAACAGAGGTGACAAGTATTAACGTTAACAGCTGAACAACCCATTACCATAGTCAACCGACTTGTATTTTATATTGTGATGGTGGTCTTGGTAACACACTCATGGTGCTGAGTTTGTTTCACGTGCACTACATTCTCCCCTTTTTAAGATCACGCACACTCTCGTCTTCCGGAAACTTGGACCAGTCCCTGTGCTCTCCATGATAAACCTTCTAACTAGTTCTAACTCTAACTATGGTCACACCATACTTTACACAGCTAGATGACGGCCTGGCGCTATCGAGTACCTACTCGCAGGGCCTATATGCATGATCCGGGTCGTGACCAGAGATGGCAAGTAACAAGGTGCAAATACTTAACTATTGTACTTAAGTTGAATTTTCAAGTATCTGTACTTTGCAAAGTACTTTTATCTGTGATTACTTTTTACTTCTACTCAGTAGAACAAAAATATAGGTAATTCTACTCCTTACTTTTCCCAAAACAGACTCGTTACTTTAAACAAAATAATAGTAATACGCAACAACAGCATCGGATAACATGTATAATATGAATGTGTCAGTAGGAGGCGCTTATGCACCGAGTACTGTCCCTTGTTAATACGTTAAGTCATTTTCATTTAGTCTCTGGGTGTGCCCTAGATGTAAACTAAATTAGACTTGTTAGTAATTTATTCAAACAATTCAAATTGCATTTTTCAGACAATTTTATTTTTAGTATTTTGTACTCTACTCTTTCAAAAGTAGTTTTCAGTGCATTTTAGAGCCTGTACTTTTACTTTCAAAAATACTTTTTGTGTACATTTCTCAGCCTTCTACTTTTTACTTTACTCAATTAGATATTTGGATCAGTACTTTGTCATCCTACTCAAGTTGTTTTTTTACTAATGTATTTTACTCTTACTCAAGTAAGAACTCTGCATACTTTTGCCATCTCTGATTACGACACCAATGTCACGGAGGTGAAATGTATTCATGTTCTAACTAACATGTACACAGTGATTGATCCGACAGCTAAAGCCTGCACAACCCATAACGGTCTTGGTAACCCACTCATGGTACTGAGCAACAGTTCCGGCCCCCATTATGCATTGCGTGATCTCTCTTCTTCTGTAGTACAATTGCAACAACCCGTTTCATTTCACACCTGGAGTTATGACATCAGCAAGCGCAAAATCAGTGCTCATCAACGCCTCTATCTATCTGCCTGACAAAACTGCCTCAAGAGATTAGGGGAAGGTAGTAGAAGCAGAGGCAGAAAACCCAGATTATTGGGCGACAAATATCCACGATTGGTCAGTAATCTGACCCTAACCAAACAGTGCTCGACCAGGACCTCTGGAGAAGAATGGTGCACATTCTGGTACAAGCAGAGATAGTAAAATATGATGATGGCTGGGTAATACTATTTGTGTCTCGGTGCTGAGATTTCTACTAATGTATTTTCACGATGCTGCAGTTCATGGTGCTACTTTTCCCTTTAGCATCTATCTGGCCGAGATATCTCCGTTAACACTACAAGGTTCCTATGGCTGTTTTTGAGACATATTCTGGACCCTTCATTTGAGCCTTTTAAAGGCTCGCTCTATGGCACACACATCACTACATATCTGCAATTCATTGCACTCAGAGATTGCAAACCTGCGCCGTACTGGTACGAAAACATAGTACTGTTAGTGCAGCAGTATGTGTGGCCACCCATTATCAATGCAAGTGTCCGTAGAGTAGGGTGATTGCTATTGACGCCACCTGCCATGCCAACTACATTTACCAGCTGCCCCTTTGACCCGAAAGTGGTCACGTGACCGCAATAAGCGCCCAGCAACCTATCGGTAAGTTGGTGATTAAGTATGATTATGTTACTTATAGGCTACAGAAATGCACCAAAATGTAATCACTTCTTTCTTTTGTCATTTCCAACATTTAATATAATTTCCCATTTGCTATCAATAAAGTATTTTGATTCTTGTTTTGATTTCCCATAGATTTTCCACGTTGCTTTTGGCTCCTGCTCTAGCCAAGTTCCTCCGTGCATTTCAACATTCTGATGCGTTCTCGTGCTCACACGAGTAAGAGAGAGAGTAGTAAAAAGGGTGGTCACCAAATGTTTTTGATCTGGGGACCAGTAATTTGGTCTACTGGCGGCATTATAGGGGCTTTGCCATGCGCACCTGCGGCGTGTCACACCCTGGAAGCACCATGTAATATAGGCGCCGACCCACATAGCAGTTGCCATTTGTAAACGTTTTTATTCTGTTAACATAGTAATGAGAAACCATTAGCAAGTATAAGTAATAAACAATAAGATTCAAACTGAGAATACATTTGTCACTTCCGAATGCACATGTAGCATCGTGTAGAAACCAAAATAATGCACACACAAACGTTTATAAAACGTCTGTTTATACTTTCTGCCTCTTTGTTATGAGCCTGTATGGGGCTGTGTAGCAGCTAACATATATAGCGCCATTGGAAGATTGATAGAGGAATAAATAAATAAATAAATGAATGAATAAATAATGCATACATACATACATACATACAATTTTCATTTTACAATTTTACAATTGTATTTCTTGATTAAGAAAGAGAATGTGATATGATTTGGAATGAAATGTATTATTTATTCACCAAACAATGCATACTTTCACAACACTACATTGTTTTCGACATGTTTTCAAACACGTAGAAAGAGTGCCTAATTTGTAGTCGTTGGAATGTTGATAAACGTTATTTATATCACCCACGTACCGTTCACGGAGCCGAAGGCGAGCAAAGTTGAAAGAACCGCGAAGTAGAACAAGGCTCTGTTCCGCAAAGACGTCATGTTTCGTTGGTGACCGCGAACTTTTTCCAGCCAGTACGTCTACAAGCTGGACCGCTGATGCTGCGGACTGACGGGATGCGGGGGCGGCGCATCTACGGGGGGCGGGGCTTCCACTTGACCTCACAAACACAGTTACACTCGCCCTCACACACATACACACAAGCATGGATACATAAGCACAAACTCACAGAACGCACAAACCAAACACACACCACACACACACACACACACACACACACACACAAACAGACACCCACGTACAGGGCAGTGCTTAAGCAAAATGGCCCCTAAGCAAAAAACATTTTTGGGGTCCCTGAAGTGAAAAAAATAATGAGATTTTGCTATAGACAATAAGGTATAAAGTAAATTGGAATATATGTAGTGGGGAGAAATTGTCATTTTCAAATTTGGGAAAAAATGATTGAATCCACTACTAAAAGCTACCAGTCCTGGTTCTTCCGCACATGCACAGAAAGTGGCACTAGAGTGTTTTTTATCTTTATGTTCGATAGACTCTTCGGCATCCGATAAACTTTAACGCATCCGATAAACTTTTTCGCATCCGATAGATGAACGAACGATAAGAATGAACAAAATTGTTGCGTTCCCAACCGGTTCCGGACCAATATTTTCGTGGCAGAATGGTTCCGAGTCATTAGTTAGTGATTAAGTAATGCGAAATAATTAAGAGATAATGCTTAACTAAGAGGTAACTAAGGTTCGAATGATGGTTAACTAATGCTTAACTAATGTTCAACTACACGCACTTATTATGAAGTGCTACCTACATTTTTTTCCAGAGCCAAGCATTTTAACACTAAACATGTGTTGTTTCAAGGCTCACCAAATATTCCCCACTGAACACAACAATGTATAATGTAAAGGATAATATCTCTAATGTCTAATTAAGATGCCTTTTTGTCAGACAATAAGAATGGTTGAGATGTGCAACACATGCAACATATCCATACACACATGGATTTGAATACGGCACAAGCAAAACTAATTAATCTCTCTCTCTCTCTCTCTCTCTCTCTCTCTCTCTCTCTCTCTCTCTCTCTCTCTCTCTCTCTTGAGAAACACTTGAACTGTTTTGCAAAAAACTCAACCAACATGCCAGCCAGCCCTGGACCTGTGTTGGAGACACATCATGCTGTATTAAATATTGCTAATACATATTATTATTAAGTAGTGTTACTAAGGAGAGGTGGTATTGCAAACAACATAATGCATTTTATGAAACATTTGTTGACAATCAAAATAAATGAACCATGGTTTAGAGTTATTAATAATGACCAACCAACATTGGAGAAATGCTGTTCATTCATTGTCCCACAATTCCTAGAACCCGATCAGAATTGTGATTTGTTGTGAGTGAAGAGGCAATAGCAGTTATCCTGATTATCTAGTGTTATGGAGGTTGGGATGGTGAAAACAAAAATGTGATAAAATAAATTGGGTTTTGTTTTCGTAAACACACTTTGGAAAGAAAGAATAAATAAGAAGCTGTTCACCTACAAACAAAGTCGTTCACTGCCAGATCATTGCAGTTTCGTAGACTGTCAAATACCAAGATTTGCCTAAATATGACAGTGTGTGTTAAATATAATATTTAATATGTGGTGCAAAGAGTCAAAAAGTTTGGTACATTCTGATAATGGGAACAGAATGGAAAGAGCATCAAATCACAGACAAAACCAGCTCAACAGGCATCGCAGGCATGGTCTTAAGATGAAGAAGTCTTACAGTATATCCTACACAGCATTATGGGTTGCTTTAATAGTTCTATAATGTTACAGTATCTTAAGGAATTATTCCCCTTATTAAAACAATGCAGAAAAATCTGCCAATTAATTAACTTCTTACTTTTGTCTTTATAGAGTAATTCAAAATATATTTGCAAGTGATGAAAATGCATGAAATGAAGGTGGGTATGAGAGAATTTGAAATAAATAATTATGTCTTCCAGACACTACAGGAAGTAAGGCAGGCACGCATTAACGCTGGTGTTGCTATCATTTCAAGGAGCAGGCTCTCCAATGATCTGGGAGAGTGCCCCCAGCAGCTCTATCTTCCAACCACAGAGACAGGGTCCTTATAGAGCCAGCAGGAGCCCCACAAGAACACCTTCCCGAGGGCGTCGGGTGTGTGTGCGTCACGTTCAGGGTTGGGAATTTGTTACCTGCGCCGTCCACACACTCCTTGGTGTGTGCCGTCAAGGATTATGCGCATGCGTAGGGAACAACGCAAAGCTAACCTGCTGACGACAGCTACCGACTGCACCCCGGCTCGCGAAAGTAGAAATCCTGTGCATCTTTTCCCGAACAATCATAGGAATTGTAAATTCGCCTCCAGCACCGTTCTCTACTCACCGCCGAGCGCTGCTGGGTCGGGCACACCGCAACAACGACTCTGTGCCGCTCCTCGCTCGGCCACTTGCCGCGAGCGGGGGAGCAGACATGCAGCATACTTATGCCGGGTTCCTCAGATGACGCAGCGCAGTCTGCGGGACACAGTTGCCGCGATAGTTGACGTTGCCCAGAGGACCGGCAGATACGTAATTTCCGCTTTCAATAAGAACCTGCGTATCGGTGCGTGTGTGCGTGCATATGTTTGAAAGTCATGTGCGGTTTATAAATAAATAAAGAAAGAAAGAAAGAAATACATATTTATTTATTTATTTATTTATTCATACATATACA
>OMKY01140273.1:2305-19544 GCA_900302395.1 Bregmaceros cantori
GGGGGGGGGGGGGGGGGGGGGGGTAGACATTGCAGACAAGCCAACGAGGGTAGGAGAGCTGGTCGGACCGCATACGCTGCAACAGACACAGTGCCATTACTACAAATGGGGGCGCGTTAGGTGCAGTTTTGTCTGTAGTTTGAGGAGATAGAATGGATGATGGCTATTGTCAACCTTCCATGTGCCCCATGGCATGCACAGCTGAGACTGTTCCACTCGGGTCAGACAAGCACAGATTTGCTTCGTCATGTGTTTTTCCTCAGCAAACAGATTCAGATGCATGTGAAACAGCACAGATGTCATCGGGGTAGTGCTTTCGCACGAGAACCAGAAAGGGAGGGAAACGGAGCACGAGAGGAGGGTCAGAGAATAGAATGAGAGAGAGAGAGAGAGAGAGAGAGAGAGAAGGAGAGAGAGAGAGAGAGAGAGAGAGACGAATGCACAAACTATCCCTGACACATGCACCCTGAAGGAACACTTGGTATGCTCTCGTGTGATGGTTGTTTGTCACTCCCTTTTTTCTTTTATGTTTTTTTTTTGCCCTGCAGATGTTCTTTTTCTCTCTCAGGTGTCCTCGTTATATACCCCCCATACGCCCTCCTCCTCCCAGCCGGCGGGACGCCACTAAACAACAACAACAACTACGAGATACTTGCACACGTGTGGAAAAAGTTCATAACGGTGCAATTTACAACCTGCTTTGAATTTGTCTCGTATTTATTTTGTCAGTAAACGGTACCAATGCCTTGTTAATGTTCTTCTGTGTTGAAAATAGGAAATAATAAAATTATTATTTTTTTTATTTTTTTGTTTAGATATTATTTTGCTGCAAGCAGGGCTTTGAACCGATATTTTTTCGCAATGGTTTCGTTCCGAACAGGAAACAGAACAAAAAAATATTGTTCCCGGAACGGTTCATTTCGTTCCTGTCAGCTGTTAAATGGTATAACATATATGTCAGGGTGAACCCACAACGACTTGCTACAGAGACCCCACTGCTGGTAGCGCTCTACAGCCGAGGTCTCATTACGTGTCGGGCGAACCCACAACCACATGCTCCACAGAGTCCTGTGACGATTCATACTCCACTACTGCATCGTAGATTGTATAAATACTCTCGTTTTATTTTTGAAGTTATCCCAAAGTGCACTACTTTGAGGAATGAAATAAAACCATTATTTTTAAATTAGTGTTCCTGTTCCAGAACCTAAAAAATACTAATGTTTCCGGTTCTGTTTCTAATACAAAAAGTTCCCGGTTTTCGTTCCTTGAACCTATTCAAGAGCCATTTTTCTCCTTTTATCGACAGCGCTAGTGTGAAAGGGGGAGATTAGCTGTTTGCCAGAATGTTCATCTACCTCACCGCTCAGGGAAAGAAATGTGCTGTGTTGTTCCAATTAACATACTACACGAAGTGTACTTTGTGCATTACACACTCAATAAAAAATGGCAAAATGGAATACACAGTGGCGAACTAAACGGAAATAGTGGTCGCACGATGTCTCCTCATCCCACTGTCTGCCAATATCACCCAGTACACTAAAAAGTAGCAGGCTGAGCAGCGCTGCGGGTTCGCACACCCTCTTCGAGTCTTGCTCATTCTCAAGATATAAATATCTATATACATACGTGCACAATTGTCACAATAATTTATTTACATCAGAGTATGTATGGACTATAATAAATTACAAACCTGTTGTGAGGTTCACCATCAATATTCATTCCTCCTCATTTGTTAAATCTATTCTTTTCTCTTCAAGCAAGGTCCTTTTCCCTCGTCGAATATATGTCACTCTTTCCAAGGGTGACCCTTAATTATTTGGTCTAGTGGTGATCATAGGCAGGGCCCTGTAGCGCCTGTCAGAAGTTAAATGTCCTCTTGTTGGTCCTGGCAAGGAACAAAATGAATCCAGTGTTTCTCAAGCACAAAGCTATTTTATTCTTTCTTGTGGTAGAGTCAGAAGTAATGAACAATCATGAATTGTGTTGTTGTTGTTTTTTTTACCAGGGATGATACCTTTGTCCGAGCAGAGAATGGTACACCGTATCCCGTCTGAATGCACTTGGTTGTTTTTGTGACAACATTTTTCCAAACAGGAAACTGGAGCCAGTCACAAAGGGAGTGTCATTGTTGTTGTGTGTCTCATACACAGTCGGCCCCGAGAACTTGAAATTAAACCATACCTTTGGACTGGAAAACTTGTTTTTTTATATGCTTTCATATTTTCAGAAATACTGACAAACTAAACAAATTGACACTACCATTGGGGTGTTGATTAAAGAATGTCAAAACCGATAAGGGCTATCCTTAATCTTGTCCGTTGAAAGGGTGATGAGGGAGCGGGGATGAGCGGACCTGCAGTATATCACCGTGAGGGGAAACAATCTCACTAGTTTGATTACAGTAATCTCATTACATATAGTCAGGAACTACCCAACGCTGACTGAAATTGCACTAATGTTGCTGTGCATATGTGCCATGGGTGCACTTGTGTGAGGGTAGTACAGGTGTGTGGTGTGCACGTACACCCCCAACTGGTTTCAAACATTATGAGATCAGTGAAGTGCGCTGTTCTAACCCCACAATGAGATGACACCATTTGTTACCGTGGCGACAGGCCACCTCTCGCACGCAGCAACATGTGACCAGTCCAGGGCTGACTGTCAATGGATGCCTTTGTTTCTTTCTCTCTCTCTCTCCCTTTCTCTCACTCGCCTTTTCTCTCTCCCTCTCTTCTTTCTCTCCCCATCTCTGTCACTCTCTCTCTCTCTTGCTTTCTCTCCCTCGCTCTCTCTCTCACTCACTTTCTCTCACTCACTCTCTGTTCTCTCTCTCTCTCTTGCTTTTTCTCCCTCGCTGTCACTCACTCTCTATCTCTCTTGCTTTTTCTCCCTCGCTCTCACTCTCTTCTCCCTCTGTTTTCTCTCTCCCTCACTTTCTCTCCCTCGCTCTCACTAACTTTCTCTTCTCTCTCTCTATTGCTTTCTCTCCCTTGCTCTCTCTTGCTCTTCTTTCTCTCTCGCTCTCCCTCTCTCTCTCACTCTCTCTCTCTCTCTCTCTCTCTTCGTTCTCTTTTGCTCTCTCTTACCCTCGCTTTCTCTACCTCGCTCTCACTCTCTTCTCTCTCTTTCTCTTGCACAGCCTTTGTCTTTCAGCTCCTCGTTCGATCTGTCTTGTGATCTTTTTCTTGTTCTGTTCTTGCCACCATTTCTATCCCTCATTCACTGTCTCGTCTCTATTCTTCTACCCCAGCTCGTATTCTCTCTAATAACCAATACTGAAAAATATAATATTAATATTATTAATAATAATAATAATAACTAATTGGCTATTAGAATAATCTATGCAGTGGAGCGCTACAAGGCTAGGCTTTGGCCAGTGACCGTCACTTTTGGGTATTGATTGAAACATGCGTCGGCCCATGCAAATGCGGTGTGTCAACATCCCCGACGGACGCGGAATCAGGTCTCAGTTTCTTGAGCTCTCTCTGGCTCTAGCCAAGGAAGCTTGTGGATTTTGCTGGATGCACCACGGGGAACCGTTTTACTTTGTCCGTATCGCCCGAAAAAGAACCGTGTTTTACAAACAAGATGTGTCTAGTTCATTGCTGATGGTATGTTGGTCTCTAAACCAGTTTCCGTGCGTGCGTAGGGCAGGAGTAAACAAAATGAAGTGATAAATGGCTAAGTGCACCCAATCATTTCTGCTAACCACGCCTGTGAGAGATTCCACACGGTGCATTGTTGTTGGCATACCTGTAACGATTACTACTTTTCATTATGTGGAAAAAGAAAAATAACAATTATCATGATCATCCCTGATCAACACTAGTAGGAGTAGTGGTCGCTACTAGTTTTTATAATAATAATAAGTATGCTACCATTGAAGAATGACGATAATTATTATGATGATAACAATTACATTTTATTCACCCTGGGAAAGAAGGGAAATGTGGCATTTAATAGCTGTGTGCTGCCTGGCACCGTCTTTCCTGTGTCTCAGCCTGTTTACTGCAAAACTGAATGTATAAAAGGAAAACTCAAACAGCTCCCTTGTAAAAAAAAAAAAAAAAGAGTGCTGGCACCATTATCCTTTACTTAATGCCAAGTTCTCAGAGTTCCATGCTAGCACGGGCAAGCCGTGACTCGTCTAGATACCCCGGCTGGGCCGGCTCACTGCACCCAGACACTGTGAAAAAATAAATATGAGAGGGCTCGCCTTGGAAAAATAAAATACATTGATAATGAGTTACGCAGGTTCTCAAACAGACTTTTGTTTGAGAGCCTGAGTGAGTGTCTGGTGTGTGTCCCAAGGGGATGATGACATGAACAAGTAATGGGGATCAAACTCAACACTAGCCCGTTAATCTGGTACCAAAAAGACTGAACATAGTCTGCTTATAGGTGGATCCAATTCAACTATGCTCATGTATACACCTCCACGGATCCGTTTCAAGTGGCTTGGAATACATGTTGAAACGGATTAAAAGAGGTGGTCTGCTCTGGTCGATAATCCGCTTACACGTCAAAAGTGTCCATATATACGGTTAATCGGAATAAATATCACTCGATGGCGCGCAATCCCCGCACACACAAGCCGCCCGCCGACCATTCCGAGCAGCGGAGAAGCGAGAAAGGGAGAAAGCCGTCCTCCGACGGAACATACCTGCCGTCTCTCGCTGTCTCTCTTGCTCCCTCTCTCTCTCTCTGCCAACAACTGCGGGGCCACCCCCTTACCCCAATGATGGGGAAAGGGTGGTGTGGGGTGGATGGGGGGGTTCATGACGAATCTGAATATATTATACATACAGATCTGTAAAAAAAGCAAAAACCTGTAACAAAATTGCTGTCGGTCAATTGTCAACCAGTTTGTAAAAAGGGTTGGGAAGAAGTAATATTTATTTACAAGTAGTCTATTAATACCGGTAATAGTAACTACCCCAATATCACCTAAACAATAAAATGTTAAATGGACATTTGGAGGCATAATTTTATAATTATAATTGCAATTTTGATGAAAAAAGCATTAAGATGCAATGTGTTTTAATCAAACTAGCAATACTGTATTTCATGTAGTTAAGAAATGGGCGCATTATGTATTAATGTGAATCTTCGCTGAGTCATTGTTGTGTTTCATTCACAAAGTTCATTGTGAGCGATCCGTCTTGGAATAGCCGTAACCGATATGTTGGTCGGACACTAATATAGATATTATATATATACTCTGACCATGTAAACGTGCCGTAAATATGGATTCCTTTGGATGTATAATACAGGTGAAGCGGATTATATTTGATCTGCCTTTAATTAGATAAAAAAAGTGTCCTTGCAACCGAGGCTATTATGAACGGAAATGCCACCTAGTTCTTAAGATGGAAAATAGACAAAACATGCTGGAATTGAATAGAAATCTGGAGAGTGTGCATGCCATACAGAACTGTCTTTTGCAGACCTACGTCATACTCTGTGAGAAGGATGCTCTTCAGGCTTAATCATCATCATCACTCCCGTAGACTGGCTGACCGTTGGGGTGCCACTGAAGACTTTGCAACCAGCTCTCTCCATCTCCCTCTGTCCTCAGCCACTCACATGGTGTCACTCAGCCTGCAACCTGTCCACTCTTGGATGTTATCTTCCCATCGCTTTCTCTGTCTTCCTCTCCTCCTTCCACATAGCACTGTGCCTTGAAGGATTGTTTTTGAGAGTCCTTGGGATCTTGTGACAAGTCCGTACCATTTTAGTTTTTGCTCGTTTCATTCATTTCAGGCTTAATGGAATCATCAAAAATGGTACACGCCGTCTTCACTCACCCCTGATCGCTTTGCTATAACTCATCACACCTACCGATGACTTCAGTAATTGACTGCTTTGATTCTGCAATTAACTACTAGCATATATATTATGTATATGTGTGTGTGTATATATATATATATATAAAATATACATTTTTAAAATTATTTATCCTGTCCACATGACATCACCATCAAACCGATGTTCAGCGAACTCCCTCACACACATTCACAAAATGCCCACTTTTGGCTCACATTTGTCTATACATTGTCTTTTATACGTTACTGTTACGTTTCTGCCTGCGATAGTGAATTGAAATGTGTGTGCAAGTTTACGTACATTTTTATTCTATGCTATGTACGTAGTCTGTTACGTTTAATGCATTATATTTCTCAGCACACGGTCCCTGTGAAAATAGAATGAAAGTTAAACTTGCAGGCAGCGGTGTTGAGGATTCCGGTCACACAGCCTTAATTGTCCCAGCAGTTTTACCAAAAAGCAACGCCCCGTAATTACCATGTATTTACCGTGATTGCTTGTTCAGAATCATACACGTTTGTTACTTTTGTTCAGACGACAAAGGGAGGAGAAAGGGAAGTATTTTTCATGGCTCATTGCCTTTGGAAGAACCGGTTATAGAAAATAAAATTACTGTTGACTTGTATAACTCTTTAACTCTGTCTGTTGTCACTTGGTTTCCTAGGAATGACGACACTCCTGTCTCACTGTCTCGCCTCTCAATATTCTAACTAAACATGACAATTCAGTGCTTTTAGACAGGTAAACACATCGCCCTGCAACAGATACATAGATGCAATATAGGGCTCCAAGATTCAGGATTCCATTTAATTCGCCATACTGCATATACATGACAACAGTACATACATATGGAATTTTAGTTGGGTATGAAACGACTCTCTTGAAATCAACTGGTAATGAACAAGATTAACACAAAGGAAAGGAAAGCAGCACTTAAGTTATAAAGTGGCATTAGCATAGAATCAACCCCTGAGTTCAGTGGCATCACCGCGCGTGGGGACGAAACTGTCTTTCAGTCTAGAGGCATTCTCGAGAAAAGGGGGGGAGAAAAGCTGGTGCGTAGGGTGGGAGTTGTCCTCTACGATGATTCTGGCGTGGTTCCTCACCCTGTCATGGAAAAAGTCCTGAATGGACAGTGATTTTCTCTGGCGTTCTGACAACCCTCTGCTGTCGTAGTCTGACAAATGTCCTGGCAGTACCAGACTGTGATGGCAGAGCAGAGGACAGACTGGATGATGGCCGTGTAGAAGGTTATCAGGAGCCCCAACACTCCTGTACCACCACCTGGTGAAACCCCAAGCTGTATTATACCTTGTATATAGACTACTCCCCTGTGTATAGACCAGAGTTCCCTTGTGTCCCATAATAATAGTAATAATTCAATAATAATAATAATGCTCACAAATGTCACACTGTCACTGACATTGTCGATTGGAGACAAAAGTTGATCGGGTTTGGACTTGGTTTAGGCTCCATGCGGCCATGAGTCAGTGCTGGCATTCTACCAGACTGACGCCACGTCAGAGCCTGCTCCACCATCTGCCATCCCTCAGCACTCAGCAGGTGGACTTGGAGAGACTAGTGCTGGGTCTCAAATGGCGCACTTGAGTCAGTGCACTGAAATATAGTGCACTAAATTTCTGATTTTTAGTGTCACAACACTGTCGCAGTTCTGTGCCGTCTGAAATCAAACTCCTCTGTTTGGCATTCACTAGAAATTACGTTGTGGACGTCATTGCAGTATTTTTTGTTTTGATTTCTATACCTAGTACTAGATTCCCCCCATCCGAAAATTTCCACACAACGAAGTAAAACGTGGTAACTACCGATCCAACGGTTTTCTTCATTAAAATAAATCTACCAACAATTTTGAATAGCCACTTTTTGGGGCTAAAATAGTAAATTAACAAAATACTGCTTTTTCCCAAAAAAACAGCGCCCATGGCAGACGCAGGAGTTGTGCGACGGAAAAAAAAATGTACGCTGGGTTGTGAAACCTTGTGACCGAGACTTGATTCGTGTTTTATTATTTTTTTTCCCTAAACCTCAATCCTGAACATTTCAGAGAAAAAAAAATCTTCCATAAAAAGCGTGGAACCCCACCCACAGCTACGTGATAAATTGACAACACTCACAAATGTGTATGCCCTACATCCTCCATTCTCAGCCACCCCAGGGGGTGCACGGACAAATTAAAGTGTTAAATTGTGGGTCCACAAAAGGTCTGAATGAGTTGATATATGCTTTCAACACGTTACAGCCTTCCACCACCCTGGTACAGTAAGTGAACAACACTGGCAAACGTTTCATTGTTAACTAGCACCAAGATACACATTTTACCAGTAGTTTAAAGTGATACTATGCTTTTTTTCCACAGTATTCCAAATGTTACTGCCATATTATCAATTTCCAGATACAAAAAAGGGCTATAACCCCTAAAAATAAGGAGTTCCGGAGTTACTTTAAGCCAGGAAAAGGGGTCCTTGGGTGAATAAGGTTAAGAACCCCTGCCTACATCACCAAAAGGAAAAGTGGATTTATATTTTAGAGCTTTTTTGCAATGACTCGACCGGAAATGGACTCTCTGTCCCCCAGGTCTATTTTTAAAACCAACCACTCACAATCTTCCTCTGAAAAACACACCAGGAAAAAACTCATTTTCCAGGACTTTATATTGGCCATGACTTTGGTTGTAATGAGATTTCATGCTGCGGAATCTTGCAATTGAAATTGAATTGAATGCTTCTTATCGCAGGATGCAGTCTGTTGCAGTGTACATTTCTGAGCTGCTGTCTCTCTCTCTCGCGCGCGCGCGCTAACTTGTACAAGCACGCGCAACAGACAGTGACACATACATATTTAAATACTACACAATACTATTTGTTTGTGTACATGAGTACATGTAGTCATGTAGTCATGAATAGTCATACAAAATTAAATATGTAACATTGCAAAACAGGGGGTTGCAGTGTTCATGGCGACCGTTTTATGTTAAATTAAGTTTTTATTGTCAATGCTATCCATAATTTGAAAGTAATGTTTATACTAATCATCCTGACACGTTGGCCAAGTTTTGGCGAAGTTGGACCATGCCAGGTTCACTTGTGACATGGACCCTGACACAAAGCTAGAGAGAAGAGGCCACAGAGATGAGATGACCTTTGCATCTCATGTTAAGTGCATGTCACTAACGAGCCATTGGACTGTATAAAGACCAACTACATATAAACATATAAAAAACAAAAAAACGGTACAGACATGTCACAAGATCCCGAGGACTCTCAAAAGCATTCCTTCAGGGGTCGGCAATGTAGAGAACCTTAAGACGGCCCCCATTCATATTAATGTCGCGCTGGTTTAGACCACAGCGTAGGTAGTGTTGCAAGTTCTCCTTCCCTCGCCGAATTTTCTGCGATGACCACCCCCAATTCAACCCCGTTTCCGACTAATCCTGCCAATAATGATAAAAAAAAACAAAAAACTTTACAACATAAAAATAAAGTGGTCTATAAGATGAGAGAAAACAGTAGCAAAAACATTGATTGGTGTGATGAGTTTCAATTTAAGCAGGTATCCATCCAGCCTCATGAACAGTGCATGCGATGGTGTGTCGGCGGTGGAAGTACACTTCACTGAGCATCATTCAAATCGACAGCATACTTGGGTACTGCTGTGCAGTGTGCTCGTATCTGACAGCTGTTTCCATGATGACACATCAGCACACACTGGTTCTTTCAACATGACAATGAATTCACTGTACAGCACACACTGTGGTCTGCACGATTATATAAAAAAAAAAACATAGTCATGATTATTTGGATCATAATTGAAATAATAATTATTATTCACGATTACGAAATGACAATAAACAACTGAATTTTATTGTACCTCTTATATATACCGGTATGAATAAGATTGACATTATACAAGTTTTAATCTATCATTGATATATCCATGGGAGTAGACTGCCAGTGATGTCACCATGCCCAAGCCCTGTAGAGGAACACCTTGCACCTCCCCTAAATTCTGGTCCTCTTCATCCCACAGCCCGCACATCATCTTCCTGTCCCAGAGCCTTCTGGAGCGAGCTGGGCCTGACACGTCCGACCCATCGCTCCGGGGGTCACGGCTGTGCCATGAGTTGGCCCACGCCTGGTTCGGTCTGGCCATTGGTGCTCGGGACTGGACAGAGGAGTGGCTGAGCGAGGGGTTTGCCACCTACCTGGAGGATATCATCTGGGCGCAGGCTCAGCAGGTACCCATCATCATTCAATCATCATCAGTCATTGGGACGGGTTCGTGCAGGTCAGAGTACAATTCACATTTGACCACAGTATGAAACCAAACTCAAACTTTATTTACTTATATAGCAGCTTTCATGCAGAGCAACACAAAGTGATTTCCAAGAGCAAAAAAAGAACAGTACAAAATTAATCCTAGTTAAAAGGCAGGTCAAAGAACTGTCTTTAAAAATCTTGGCGATTATATTATAATACATGCTGAACCAGTGTGATGTCATAAAGGATCTGCCCAGGTGCACAAGATGGCACGCGCGCCGGCCCTTGTGCGGCGGTGGCCCAAACAAAACCATGACATCCCCGACGCTCCGCGTTTGGGGGTTCTAATTATCCTTTTTATCCTTCTTTTTTTTCATGAGGTGCCTTTCAGGTTACTGAAGGTCATTATGTCTTCTTAAAAACACAGTAAAAAAAATGTGTTTACCGCATGGATTAGTACATTATTTGGTTCACAGTAGAGCTGTGCATAATCATCAGTTTAGAGTCCTCTTTCCAGGCGCCGCTGGGTTGGAACATGCTCTCGATATGTCTTTCTTCTACCGGGAACGGTCCATGGCCACCTCGTGGTCGATGCCAAGTGCCTCCAGCACGGTTGTCTGCCAGGTCTTCTTAGGCCGGTCACTGATTACGTGTCCGTACCAGCGCAGTCTGCCTCCCCTCACCACATCCACGATAGCTTCGACTCCCGTTCTCTGCCTCTGCACTGGTTTTTCTGTGCCTCAGGGATACACCCCACATCCATCAACACACCCGACCTCCATCAATTTGAAATCAAAATCATATTGTCCTGTTCTAAGAGTTTTTAAAATATGTAACTCGTCAAATTAGATTTCAATGTTTAGGATAATTGCGGTACATAAATGTTGTAGTAGCTGATTTAGTATGACGAGTCAGTGGACTTGTCGGTTGTGTTATTACTGCATTTGGATGTATTTAGACGTATTTAATACATGTAATGAAATAATGTGTTTATTAAAGTATGATTATATAAATTGTAATTTCAAGAGTGGGGTCTCTGTACTTCATTCCGAAAAGGGTCAGTTTGTATTTTTACCGCTAATATATATATTTTTTGCGGGCTTGGATTTGCAGGTAACTGACTCAAATCACACAGTCTGGGTTTGAACGTAATACAGTGGAAACCGTTTTAGTGGTCACGGATGTAGTAATCAACCACTTATATAGATCAAAAGGCTTCGTACAGAGACCTGGGGTCCACGATCCCAGCTTCGAGACACAAGCGGCTGTCTGCGTCGTTCACGGGGTGCGCTACGACCGCCAGCAACCACCTCATGAAACCATGGCCGGGAGTGCAGCTCGACTATGGGTGCGGCACGTCCAATGCGACACCACACCGCTCTGGAGGCAGCTTTGGTTTGAGGTTGGAACGGGTGTCACCATTTCATGTAATTTTACACAAATGGCATTTAGATTATATTCTACATAAAAATAAGCAGAGCTTGAAAACTAAATTATTTTTCAAACGTTCCGTTCTGAACGGTTCAGGTAGGCCTATCTTTAACGTTTTCATTCTCAGAACCGTTCCACCACCAAAATATTGGTCCTGAACCGATTCGGAACGCAAAAATTTTGTTTGTTCTTAAAGTTCATAATTTGAGATAATTAAGAGTAAATGAGATATTAAGTTTTAAAAATAGTTTATACAAAATATATTTGTTGGACTTTCAAACTTTAGTGCAACTGTATTAACGTGAAAACCGGGTTTAAAATGTCATTACATTCGCTTCCTCGTCTATCCACAAGATGGAGCCCCAGATGCATGGGGTTTGATGACTGACAGTGAAAGTGGACAGAAATAGTCTCCCAGACATAGGATATGTTAAAATATATAGAGAACGGAAAAAAAACAAAAAGTTTTGTGGATTTCATAATGTTCTATTTCCGTTCCAGAACAGTTAAAGAATTTTTTTTTTTTTCGTTTCAGTTTCCGCTCCTTGTAAAATTCAGTAAAATTCTGTTTGTTTTCGGTCTTCGTTTTCGTTCCTTGTACCTGTTTGGAGCCATGAAAATAAGTGAAATACCTGTAGCCCCAGAAAAGCGTCATCACATACTGCTTCTGTGGACTTGTCATGTTAATCTCTTGTGTGGTTTGTCGCAGGATGAGCCTGACACTCGTATGCCCTCGCGCAATACTCCAGCCCTTTGTAACGCATTGGTGAAGGTAGATTCCTTCACGCTTTTCCACACAGCTAGGATCCATTAACAGACGTCAGAAAAAGATGCTCGTCGCGTGCGACCGTAGCAGCTATCATGTCACAGTAGAACGACAGGGTGTGTGTGTCATGCGCAGATACAAGCTAGGCAGCCATTGTGCGCACCATCATTCAAATATGACGTTCATCCTTTTTTTGTTAAATATGTTTTAATAACATAATAGCCGCACCGCCACATAAGCTGCATAGTTCGAAGTGAAAGAAGTCGCAGCTTTTAGTCGGGAAAATGCAGCACTTCATGCCAATCAGTCCAGAGCTCTACATAGCTTGGAGTCTTGACCCTATGGCACCTCTCAAATTGATACGAATGATGCAAACAGTTATTTCACCCAGAAAAGTTGAAACGGCCGCTTGGACCGCTCTCTCTTCTCCCAACACTTTCCTCTCCAACCATTTCCTGCTATTACGACGTGTTTTCCAATCAGGCGGTGCGTTGTGGCTGATGACGTGGTCATCAGGTCGGCAGCTGTCAAAACAGCAGCCGCGTCTCCCGAAGCTGTGAGCGCTGCTAGCATTAGCAGGGTAAACACTGCCATAAGTGCACTTATTGCTGAAATAACAGTGATTTAACAAAAACAAGAGTGTGCACTTTCTCATCAGAAAACATGTTGTTCTGACTTTCTTTTTTTCTTTTTTTTTCATATAGTGTTTCAACACTTGATCAGGGTCTACTCATTTCAGGCAGGGTTCTTTTTTCACGTGAGGTCGTCTGGCTCGTTTCTTTGCGGTTTCAGAAGGCAGACATCGTGCTTAGAGCAGCACAACTCCATCACATCGCACGGTTCCAGAGTTTTGGACCACATTCCGAGATGAGGAGAAATTAGAAAAAACTCCTGCCATGTTTTGAATGTAATGTCCGTCGTCGACAGGCGTTAATGGTTTTAGTTTCTCGCACCTGCTTGGATTAGGATTAGGGCTGGGACGATCATTGTGGCCCAACATAGGGCGGTACACGATCGCGGAGTGCTCGCCTGATCCTGATCGACTGATCCTGATTCGATCCGATCATTGATCACATGACCGAATCGTCACACCTCTCCACTTTATAGTTCTGGACATGGAATAGACAACAGTCAAATGTCTATTATGTGAAACACCAGATTAAGCTACCACAAGCTGAATGGTGATTGCCTATTTATATCCCCGAAACGCGCAACGTAGGGGATGTAATGGTTTTGCGTGGGCCACCGGCGTGGTCTCGTGCACCACGGTCTTGTGCTTTTCGGCAGATCCTTTTATGACATGACAGTCAGTGGTGTGACCGAGGTTCAGCATGTCTTAAAAAACAAAAGAAGAAGATAAGAAGACATCACAGGGACAGATATGTTACTGCTAGCATGGGTCAAGAGTAAATCTGGCATTTATTGATGCCTCTAGCGCGTTTCAGGGATATTCCTTCAGCAGGCGGCACCGACTGCATACCTCTTCTCCCTTTGGCAGTCACCATGTGCTTGGTGAAAACGTATATGAGCATGGAAGTCTGCTGTGTTTTTTCTCTGTTGGGTTAGCACTGCTGACAATAATGGGACTTTCCCTGTTTGAAAGTGTTGTGCAGTGAACATGATTCCCCCGCGAGGGCTGTTTGAAGTCATTGTGTCTCTAATGGCACTTTCAGCCCCACCCTAGCCGGCCATACCTACCATACTTGTAAGATGAGACGTCGGGGGAAATTGAAACATTTTCTTCTGGTGAAATGTTTGTGTTTTCAACTCCTTGTGTAATAATATTAATAATAATAATAATAAATTTTATTCAGAATCAGGGCTTTGAACCGGGTCAAAGAACAAAAACGAAAAACTAAGAACTTGTATATTCCAGGGAACAGAAACTAAACATTATCTTTTTTAATGTTCTGGAACAGGGACACTTTAAAAGGAATGGTAACCGGCTAACACGGCGCGGTCTGTCCCATAGGTGTCCGCTCCTCCGCCAGTCTCTGCTGCCGCCTCCTCTTCCGAGCAGTGCCCGCGACAAGCGTCAACTTGAATTGAAACACTGCGTGGCACAAGTTGTGCCTGGCAGTGGCCAAAAGTAGTCCTCGATTAGTTTAGTTTTGGATTACTTAAAGTAATCTTAATGAAGTCATACAGCCTCACATTTTATGTGTTTATATTCATTTTAAATTGATTCAATTCACATTGATTCCAGGCTATATTTCAACAGTGGCATGATATAGCAATTCATTTGTTAGAAATTATTTGATTCATTTATTATATCCCCCGAAACATGAAGGTTTTGCATGGGCCACCGCACCCCTGTCTCGTGGGGAGATCTGCGTCTCAGCAGATCTGTTTTGACCTCAGTCGGTGGTACTGGCTGAGGTTCAGCATGTAATATGTCATCACATTCAGATTCTTGTTTGATTTCTCAATACACAACCTGTTCTGTATCTCAGGACACATACTTGTCCTCGTTGGTTCACTGAGTTGTGACGTCATCCATTTCACCCCTCTTTCTCTCTCCATCCCGATGTCTTCTCTCACTCTCTCTCGCTCTCTCGCTCTCTCTCCTCTCACCCAATTCTAACTGCGGTCCATCCATCTTCGCCTGTACCTCCACCACAGCTCCGCCCAGAGGATACGCACGACCACCAGCACCTGAAGGCGCTTCTGCGGTGGAGGCGTCTGAGGGACGAGCTGGACTCCTCCCAACAGGAGCTGCAGGTGCTCAGGTGAGGTATCTCTGCCAGTGGGACGTCCTCTGGAGCTGACAAATCCTTTTAATGACCTCATCATTATGAATTTTCTGGTGACTTCAGATCCAGAAGTACAACAGGATAAAGTGGGACCGAACAGTTATTTGTATTGAAATGAACATGCAAAGGGCACTGCAATGCTAGCTAACTAAATGGCAGAGTGTTGTGGGTTTTCTTCCCCCTTTGCCACCTTCGCCTTGGCCTCATGCCAGGTTCTCCCTTCCCTTCCATCTATGTCCTTCTAAACCTTGAATACACTATGAAAAGTAACAACAATGATAATGTCTTATTATATATCTTAATACTTTCTGCACCGCAGAGTTCCACAGATGTCCTATATTGCTGGCCCTGTGATACAGTGGGTTAGACCGCTGCTGCTAAGCCATCCCCAATCATAGTGTTGTGCCTGTGATCACAGCACACAATGCGCCAAGAGATTGTTTTTCCTCTCGGTCATATGCACAGTCAATGTTATTTGCTCAGAGCACCTTGAAGGCAGGCTCTTAGTGGGAAGAGCTGTGGGCGGAGTTTTTAGTATGCATGATTTTTTTTTAAGAATTCTCCTCCTACTCCCCGCCACTTGTCACGCCTACTGCGCTGTGATCTGATAACTTGATTTGGATCCTCTTCTCGACCCTGGTTAATCGAGACCAACAACCATGAACGATGGTTGAACGCAACGCAAGTGATGCGTGAACGATTCGCTGGTTCTGGCTATCTTTTTTCCATCTCCACTTTGCTGTTGGTGCACAGCAAACTGTGCACCAACAGGCTTCAGCCCTCTCCAAAGCCGAGTGAAGTCGAGTCTTTATGTTTCCTCGATGTAGTCGCGGCATCATTGGGATTGTCTGCCTCTGCTTCACTTTCCTTCCAGCAATCTGTTTTTTTGGGAGGCATTCTGTTAGGCCGATTTGGGATTGCTCTATATGGCTATCGAGTCTTGGAGATCTGCCTTTGATGAGGAGTGTGACAGGTGTGTAGAGGACCATTGGGGGCCTCTGGCAAGTAATTACCCACACAACACAGGAGTACTACAGAAGAAGAGTGAGCATGTATTGCATCATGGGAATTCTACATCTTGTAGAATTATTAGCATCTAGTACCATGAGTGACTTACCACAGCATCTAAGCATAAACAGCAGCCGATTGCCTACACATATCAGCTGGGCAGCTTTGCAAATCAATTCAAACTTTATTTATATAGCACCTTTCATGCAGAGCAATTCAAGTGCTTCACAACAACACAATGTGAGCCAAAATCTTCCCAACCTATTAAAAAGCATAACAAGTATACACATACACAGAGGCACACACACAGACAATGGATTTCCCAAAATATAGCTTTAAGTTGTTGGTTCAATCACTGTGTTTTCCAAATTTGAATGTTGGCCGTTACCAAGCACTGATTGGCCATGTTGACTGCTTCTCGGAGTCTCACTATTGGCCGTCACTAGACAAGCAAATGGCTTACACTCTTTCTTCTGCGCTCATCAGCCTTTTCCTCTGCTCTCGGTGTCCTGTTTCCCCATCATTCATCCACTGGCTTTGTGTGACCCAGACCTCAGCTCATCCAATCACAATCTATCTGAGCATCTGTCCCTGTATGGACAATGGAGGACAGTGCACTCCACACACTGTGTATGTGTGTGTGTGTTTTCGTTTTGTGATGTTTGTCTTTGAAACTCAGTGGGGACATATTTTTCATATGCCATGACCCCATAATCCTGGTCGCTATAGACGAGTTTACGCACCGAAATAAGAACGCTGGCATTTTGTCCAGCCTGTGTATTCAAGCCTGTGTATCCAAGCCTGTGTATCCAAGCCTGCACGGTTCTGCATAAATGTAGTAAAATAATATAAATATAGCAACCATGACTTCAAGTCGTATCATCATGCATTCGTGGGACACAGATCCACAAAAGAACATTTGGGTGTGGGATAGCACACCACAAGTTAACCATTCTTTTTTTTTTATTAAAGTGTGCTCCCACTAATAGATTTTACCTGAACTACCCACCGAACTTGTCTATAATCACACATTGGTGCCATTTGAAATCCACCAATTGTTGTTATCATCAGAAAAAAAAAGGTTTCTACCTGTTTCCATCCTTTTTTTTTATCAAATATTTTTATTAATTTTCAAACAACAAAAAGCACACACACAATGACGTCAACAAAGGGTT
>OMKY01140313.1:1741-12968 GCA_900302395.1 Bregmaceros cantori
CCCTATATAGGGCACTGAAAGTATCCCACAATGCACCGCGAAAAGTAGTGAGCATCGGATGTACCCCAGACGAAGCAATATAACCCATAATGCATTTTATCATTATATTTTATAATAATTTTGGCGGTGGCAACTCTACTGCCCGAAATGTCGGCCCTCGCCTTTGAGTGCACTATAAGTGAGTGCCCCATTCAGATCTTTATTCCAGGATTGGCTGGAAGAAGGGGAAGAAGACAGGCGGCAAAGATGTCGGGGGGGGGGGCGGCACACACCCCGCGCACACTCACCCATTACATCCTTTTCTCGCTGTCTCTATCTTTCGGTCGCTGGCTCTCGCACACGCGCGCACGCACACACACACTCAAGCAGCAAGACACCGCTGCGCTTATAAGCCCATCTCTGCTGTAACGAAAACTGCTGTTGTTTGCTCAAATATGGTCCTTTTTCAAATCGGAAATGTGTGCATTGATACACACAGGTTCTGTGACAGTCCTGTGAAGTTTGGCTAAATTTGGTCGTTGCATTCGTCCCCGAGTTTAAAAACACTATAACGCCAAACCGCCAATAGACGAGAATGAACCTTCCTCTTCCTCTGTTGAACCGGCGCGTTGTTCAAAGTGTTAATTCTTTATTAAATATTAGTACATAAGTGTGTAACGGGCAAAAAACCCTGTACTGCACGGGTATTTTTTGTTACCATTTTGCTGCTAGTGTACTTTCAATATTGATTTTATAGGTATAAAATAGAATAAGTACTGGCCCTGTACTTATTTTGTGTACTTAGTTTGTACAGTACTTTTTCATACAATAGAATTTGCATTTTCTCAAATAAAATGTATAACCATATTCCACTATTCCAGCTGCCATTGATTTATTTCAAATTTGAAACATTGTCTAGCCTGTAAGATTAAAAAAAAAAAAGGTAAAAAAAAATCGGAATCGAATCGTGGTGTATTCTTGAGAATCGAAAAAAAAAATCGAATCGTTGGGTCAGGAAATCGATACTGAATCGAATCGCCATGATGGGTGTGATTTACACCCCTAGTAGGGGATAGGGAGTCATTTCGGACACGGCTAATGTCTATTCACTCGTTTAACAGTTGCATCACTAATAGTCTTATTGTTGCATGCCGTGTCCTGCCCACCTGGTGGTCTCTGCTGTACAAGCAGGTCAACACCTCCTCCTCGGTGCACTTCAGCTTGTCGCAGACCTCCTTCAGCGCCTCGTCGTCGATCATGTTGTTGGTGTACGAGGCGTCGTCGGGGAACAGGTACTTGGGCAGGTCCTTTTTGAACCACTCGTCTTCCCTGTGGCGCACGCAGGACGGTCGTCGTGAACAAAATGATCTTGCAGCCAGGGCTTTGAACCAATATTTTTTCCCAAGCGATTCGTTCCGAACAGAAACAGAATAACGTTTCCGCTTATGAGTTCCACCAATAAATTGACGTTCCAGGACCGGTTACAACAAAAAAATATTGTTCCCGGAACGGTTAATTTTGTTCCTGTCAGCTATGTAATATATGTTGCGGTGAACCCACAGCGACTCGCTATAGAGGCCCGCTGGTAGCGCTATACAGCCGAGGTCTGGTTGCGTGTCGGGGCGAACCCACAACAACTCGCTGCAGAGAGTCCCGCAATGATTCTTACTTCACTGCTGCATCGTAGATTGTATAAATACTCTTGTTTTATTTCTGAAGTTATCTGAAGTGCACTCCTTTGAGGAACAAAATAAAACCGGTATTAACCAAGTAGCACTATTTTTAAATAAGTGTTCCTGTTCCGGAACATAAAAAATAATAACGTTTCTGGTTTCGTTTCTGTTCCCTGGAAAATACAAAAAGTTCCCGGTTTTCGTTCCTTGAACCGGTTCAAAGCCCTGCTTGCAGCAGAATCGCTGCCAATACGACATTTCAGAATGCTAACATTTCGCAAAGGCGGTTTGCAAAATGGCAGGAATAGTTTCTTGATCTACGTTTTCCCATTTCATGTATTTTTTCATTGCTTTATCAGTACTTGGTTTGTCTTTGAAGTATTCTATTGGAAGCATTGACTGTATATAAATATGGACGTCGCATTCGCTTCAGCCGGCGTTGCGACTTCCGTGTGCTTCTGCTAGTCGGGTGGGCGGAGTCGACTAGCAAAAGCACAGAGCCTATGGGATTTACAATAGAAACATACCAATTTTAGCAGGCTGTTTAACCTATTTAAAGATTGTTTCTGATTGATGTTTTAATGTATACTGTCGGGATAATTAACGGTTCATTGTGTGAGGTAGGTCATAATTTCACGAACGCGTCAGATTTGGCGTTAATATTTTTTATTTCAGCTCCCATAGGATCCCATTCATTCTGACTGTCGTTGTCCCTTTACCTCCTTGCTCAATTAATATTACTGCTATTATGATTATTATGTCCACTAAAATATTAATGCAAATTCCACATTCATATTGCTTGCAATTGCAACATGGTGGAATAAAGCCGATTCTGCTTCAGATATGGTAGTTTGGGTCTTGCCAATAGATGATAGGGGTGTACTTCCAGTGTCTGAACGTCACTTCCGGTGTCATTTACTTGCCGTGTATTTGGATTTTTATTTTTTTTAAACTTGTCTTTTTCGGTGGGAACACACACCTACGGGGTTATTTAAAATGGATGGTGGTAACTTGTGGTGTGCTACTCCACACCCAAATGCTCTCGTGCGGATCTGTGACCCACAAATGCATAATTTAATATTCAGTGCAACTCGTTCCATTCTCTCATTCCTTTTCGAAATACTAGAAGAAGCAGCCAGCCTATTGGTCCGGAGGAACATGTGACCACTCAGTGGCCACATGTTATAGTTATATATTTATACAAAAAGGTTAACGAAGCAAGAGGAGTGATGTGCAACTGGTCACACAGCGACATCTAGTGGTTGGATTTTGAACTGGCGTGCGTTTTGTGTGCTTGGACCTCGGTCCAGTACTAGCGTTGACATAGGCAACAATAAGGCACCAGAAGTGAGCTTAAGAACAACGGGACAAAATGACTCCCACCAGTGTTTCGCACGTAAACCCGTCTATATCCATGGGATTTGAGGATGAACACCCGATTGGCCCTAAACTACTCCAGCACGTCCAGTCTTCCATGGGACCTTCACGTACCTGATGTCCTTGATCGTGGATCTCTTCATCGGGTCCACCTGCAGCATGTGTTTGAGCAGGGTGATGACCCCGGGATTGAGGTAGTGGGGCGTGAAGAACACGCCGTCGCAGATCTTCTTGAACAGTGTGGGGACATGGTCGTCGTCGAAGGGCAACGTTCCACACAGCAGAGCGTACAAGATCACCCCACTGCTCCAGATGTCCACCTCGGGACCGGCGTATAACCTGACGCACCACATCATAACGTTCCGTTCAGAACCCCCACGTTCTACATCCCCAACCTCAAGATAATCGTTGGGGAAACTGTTTGGACCAGCAAGTAAAATAAATTGCAGACCCTTCTCACGTTCTACATCCCCAACCTCCAGATAATCGTTGAGGAAACTGTTTGGACCAGCAAGTAAAATAAATCGCAGACCCTTCCCACGTTCTACCCTCCAAATCCGACCAGTTGCCTTCTGGTCGACAATACTATATCCCAATAAAAACAAGAAACAAGTTGTAATTTCTTCCACGCTGTCAACCTGTTGAATTACGGCAGTTAACTCTGGTTTTACTTTTACTTGTCAACTTGTGATGTGGTGAAACCGTTGGCACTGCAATGTTTGTGAGCACTTTTTTGTGTTTTTCTTCTCATATGTGTGATGTAGCAGACTATACTGTCCAAGACAAGTTTGCCTTGGGACTAAAAATAAACCTTGAAATGCAGAAGCAGGAACTAAGATGTAAATTTATTTTCTATTTGGGGCGCAAACTCCGCTTTTTATTTTTAAAAAGCAGTCTGGCATCTGCTCCGGCCCCTGGCCCATTGGGCTCCTGACGATGCGGCCCTCTGAGCAAAGTAGTTGAATAGCTCTGGTGTACATCTAAAAGAAATCAATAATTGTTCGCAACGGTTTTCACCGTTTCATGTGCAGAGGTTGCTCGAGTTCATCTCAAGGCAAATTCCACAAGGATTTCTGTACAGAAACACACAACATCGCTTCCTCGTTCACCGTAAACCACAAAGTCCACATTTGTCAAAAACATGCCATTACTCGATCCATTCCTTTGTTCTGCAACTCCCTGATCCCATAGAGTCAGAGTCTTGAGAAACGCTTACATAGGATATAACGCTTTTCAATATGGCTTATCATATGCTGTCCAATTCCAAAAGTTAAAGTGAAGTGTCAAGTACAGTGTTTTGATGGTAATCTTTAATTTGTCAATTCCTTGCTGGTCTATTAGAGCATGGGTTCCCAACTTTTTCATCCCAAGGACCCAGTTTCCCAGCCCAAAGCAACTTGCGGATCCCTAAAAAAAAAAAAAAAAAAAAGTTTTTAAAAAGTGTGAATTCTCATGTATCTGATGTAGGGGTGTTCGATCTTGAAAAAAAAGTAGATCACGATCTTGTGAGTGCATATCACGATCTCACGATCTTGGATTTTTATTTATATATATATATATATATATATACACACACACATACATAATTTTATCATTATCATTATTGTTATATATACATTATAATTTATATTAGCATTATTGTTCTATCTATCTGTTGTACGAAGCGTGTTGTAGATATAACGCTACGGTTTCGTAGCGTTATATCTATCTATGTATTTCTATGCTTTAATGCCACGCCCACTCGTGACACATCACGTTTCTTCATCCGGTTGACCAAAACAACACATGTGGCGTTTGCCATGTCGGAGGCAAAACTCAACATCCATTGTATGGATGGTTTGGTTTCCGTCAAAGTGAAACGGTGCAAATTCTGCAAAACCGGCAGAGAGAAAGTCACGCTGCGAGTCCTCGGCTGTGCAGTGCTGCGGCGGCGGATCTCTGCAGTGTGTTGAATGTCTGTGTTCACCGCGGCACAGGGCGAGTCCGCGCCGACTGCAGCACTACTCAGCAGCCGCTCCGCCGAACGGAGGAAGGTGAAGTTGGCTCCACATTCGCCCAACTCCACAACTTCAGCTTCCTCCGCTTCGGGGCGAACACAGGCGCACAACACGCTGCATAGACTACAGCCCGCGGGTGTTAGAACGTTGCCAGCAGCGGGTCTACAGCGTGTGTCTGCCCGACACAAGCAACGAGTCCTCGGGTGTTAGAACGCTAGTTTCAGTATGTATCGCGATTCTACCGATCTATTAGAAATGGCAGATCGAGACTTCTTAGAATCGTCGGGTTTGAATCGTCAGATCGAACACCCCTAATCTGATGTCATCTTTGCAAAAATAATTAATTGAAACAAATAACATAGCAGAATTTGGAATACTGTAAAAAACTGCATAATATCATTAAATTGGTGAACAAATGTCTATATCTATTTATGACAGTTAACAACGCCGTCAGGGGCAATGTTTTATTTATTCAAAAACTCACTTAAACCATCTAGCTGGGCTGATAAGATGCTTTACTCCCCTCTTGTGGCAGGAGGACGTACTGCAGCTCGCACATCGCTAGACAGTGTCTAACGTTGTGCAATACGTGGACGATGCGTTTGTTTTGGCTTGCTTGCTAAACGCAAATAGCAGACGCCCCAGGTTGGGAATAGCTGTATTAGAGTAACTCACCGTCCAGAGATGACTTCGGGCGCCGCGTAGTTGGGTGAGCCACAACTCGTTCTCAAAAACTCTCCGTCTGACATCATGTTGGACAGACCTGCACACACAAACACTCAGTAAAACAGCAGTCTTTGGTGGCGAGGGTACAGAGAGCAGTATCGCAATATTAACTTCCGTTAACATTGCGGGGCATCAAAGGAGTCAACTGCACTGGGACTCTACAGATGGAGTCAGTCAGAGATGTGACAAAGTGCCTCTTTCAAGTCTCAAGTCCTTCTTGGGCAAGTCAAGTCAAGTCCCAAGTCAACTCCAAATCAAGTCATCATTAACATGCTGTCATTTTAGCTCCAGAATACAATTTTAATAAAGTCAAAAGCAAGCAATAGTTTGGCTTTTATAACAGCATCGTTTGATTTTTTTTTTGCTACTTTATTAAAATCAGATTGTGGGGCTAAAATGACAGCATGTTAATGATGACTTGACTTGACTTGACTTGCCCAAGAAGGACTTGAGACTTGAAAGAGGGACTTGGTCACATCTCTGGAGTCGGTCATGCCATCAGTCAACGTAACAACATGGCGAGCGACATGCTAGATTTGCAGGCACGCGTACATCGCTTGCTGCGGCGAGCGATGTACGCGTGCCTGCAAGTCTCAGTTGTGTGTCGTAAACTGTGACGAAGGATTTAGGATGTCACCAGCAGTAGAGCTGCAACCAATTGATCGATTAATCGATTATTGAAATAATCGCCAACTAATTTGATAATCGATTAATTGGCAGCGATGGATCGTTTCATGGTTTGGCCTATTCTATGCTCAAACGTGTTGAATATATGTTGTTCCCAATGCAATTGTTCCAGTGTCAAGGCCCCAATGGAATAAAGACAACACGTAAGCTTGCGCGAAAGCCTGATATGTTATAATTTAGCCTAGAAGAGTCTTTAAAATGCTATAAAATGGAGAAAGCGAAACAGCAAGTTTGTAATATTAATATTGCACACCTTTAATAAAGTTTCATAATCATAATGCTAATAATCGCTCTAATTTGAAAGGAAAAATGAACCGATTAATCGCCAGCTGATTAATCGATTATCAAAATAATCGTTAGTTGCAGCCCTAAACAGTAGCACACAAAAGTGCTACCTATTGGTTCTCAAATGGAGAGAATCTGTTTGCATGTAGGGATACTCATGCGCTGGCACTATAATAGAGAGGGGGGGGGGGGGGTGTAAACCCATGAGTAAACCCAGTTAGCATTTTATGATAGTAATCGAGTCACTGACCAGATTACATTCAAAAGTAACTATACCCAACAATGGTTCAGAGTGTATATGATACCTGCTTCGTATAATGACGGCTTTGCCGAAAAACCCACATATTTTCCAAGATGCCACCAGTACCGTGCATTTTGGTTTACGTTTAAAAAAAAAGTTGCAAAAGATAAAATGAAAATTAATAGCTCACCAAAGTCAGCAATCTTGGCATTCATCTGAGCATCTAGTAGGACATTCTCTGGCTTCAGGTCTCTGTGTACCACCATGTGGCGATGACAATAATCCACTGCAGAGATGATCTGTTGGAACAATCGCCGACTTTCCTTCTCGTCCAACTGACAAAAAAATAAATAAAAAATAGAAAAAGCATTAGATCCATATTGCAAAACACTTGCACTCATGTCCACGCTTGTCCATTAGCTTTCTCCTGGCACAGATTCTAGCTAATCTAGAATGATACTAGCCTCATCGTCACCGTTATCGGACAATAATGATACAAATAAATTGAAGTCGCTAGAATTGCTGCAGAGCATCGATCCTGCTGATACCAGTCCCTATAGACGAGTTCGGGGGGTACTTCCGGTGTCTGAACGCCTTGCCCGGTGTCATTTAGTCCGATGCGTTTTTGGTTATTTTTCAACATGAATATTTGGTGGGAGCACACACCTACAGGGTTATTTAAAATGGATGGTGGTTACTTGCGGTGTGCTATTCCACTCCCAAATGCTTTTGTGCGGATCTGTGACCCACGAACGTATGATTTAATAATCAGTGCAACTCGTTCCATTTACCCATTCCTTTTGCAATTACTAGTAGAAGCAGCCAGCCTATTGGTCCAGAAGAACATGTGATCACTCGGTGAGTAACTTTAAGTGGGATTTTGACTGTAATTCATCAATATTTATACAAAGTTATAAACTGAGCGATCGGGGTGATGTGTTTACTGGTCACAGACGACATCTAGTGGTCGGATTTTGAACTGGCGTGCGTTTTGTTTGCTCGGTTCCTCGGTCAAGTACCAGAGTTGGCATAGGCTACCATAAGTCACCGGAAGTGTGTTTCCTCCCGACAGGACAAAATGCCAGCCCCCTGTATTTCGCGGGTAAACTTGTCCATTAGGGTAACAAAATAATGTAGAGATGGTGATCATGGGTCAGTAAATTGAAAGTGTGAAGGCGGGGGATGCAATGTATAACTTGACTAAGCTTTTAAAACACGTGCCGCTAAAGGCCGAACACACAACCACGTTGTCCCACCTTTCCATTCTTGCAGATGTAGTCAAACAGCTCTCCTCCAGACACATACTCCATCACCATGAAGATGTCTGTGGGCGTGCTGATCACCTGATAGCTGCAAACGAATAATAGGTTAGTCTTTTCCGACACGTCAACCTAGATGGACTGAAATTCACATCACAGTATGGGTGCAGCAACTAATCGATTATGAAATCGAAATGGGCGAGAAATAAAAATAAGTTGGCAATTTAATTTGTAATTGATAATTGCCATGGAATTGAAACATCTCATTAAACCCTTTGAAATGTTAAAAGTTAAATCGTTCAGATGAAGTGTGGATAAAATGTATAACGGAGGGCTGCAGAATTAATCGAATTCTCAAATCGAAATTGTGACCATCAAAAAAAAAAAAAAAAAAAAAAAATAATAAAATCAAGATTTAAAATAAATTCAAATCTGTTTATACGTTTTTTTGGCGTTTCAGTTATAATTTGTTTGTATAAAGAAAAAACGGGTTTTAAACACCCATAATTACGCTCTCAGACATAGAATATGTTAAAATATAATGACAACTCAAATAAATAACCGGTTTTGTGGATTTCATAATGTTCCGTTTCTCTTTCGGAACAGTTGAAGAAATCTTTTTTCGTTTCCGCTCCTCGCAAAATTCCGTAATATTCTGTTCATTTTCGGTTTCCGTTTTTGTTCCTTGAACTGGTTCAGAGCCCTGCCAGTGGCTCAGAATAGGTCTGTAAAATGGGAAACACGTGCCCTTGTGCTGCTGTGAATTCTAATTATGTACATTGTGAGCCAGACACATTATGGCCCAATGCACACCGTGACTGTCGACCACACCAGCATACAAAACGTGCTGGCTTTGTTCAGTTAGCTTCCCGTTAGCCTTTTTGAAAGAACGATCTGGTAACATTTTAAGAAACAATTTAAAAACAGGTATTGTAACATGATGGTAACATTGTTCTGTAGTCCGGTGACTGAATTCATGAATATTATCAGCGACCTTGTAAATATTAAACATTGGCCACGGTAAAAGGTGGACAATAGTAGGGGTGTAAATCACGCCTATCATGGCGATACGATTCAGTATCGATTACCTGACCCAATGATTCGATTTTCTTCGATACTCAATTCACCACGATTCGATACGGTTCTTCGTTTTTATTTTTTTTTATTTAGCCTGACAGGGGAGTGGAATTACACCCAGAAGAAAATTGATAAAAATAGACCAGAAAAAAGATTGACACTCTTGCGGACGTTATTGATACATTGTATCGTCAGCTGTTGTATCAATATAAAATCGATATTATTTACAGCCCTAGACGGCTAAAAACTGACTTTTGCGTAGCTTTATTTGGATAAATGAATCACATGATACGTGCGCGTAATTGCCAGTTTTTACGACTTCACAATCATTTGCGTTTTCTAGTCAATACTAGGAGGGACCTCCTGACCCACAAGCCCACTATACGGCACCTTCGCTCAAATGGCACCCTCACCCTACAACCAGAGCTTTGAACCAATAATATTCCCCAACGTTTCGTTCAGAGCAGAAACAGAATTATAACGTTTCTGGTTATGTGTTCCACCAATAAATTCCTGAACCGGTTAGAACAAAAAAAAATAACCGGAACGGTTCATTTCGTTCCTGTCAGCTGTTTAATGCTACGTAATATTTGTTGCGGCAAACCCAAAGCGACTCGCTACTAGGGGTGCAACGAATCAAGAGACTCACGGATCGGACTGATCCTCGGATCAGAGCTCACGGAATACGGATTTTTCGGATCATCGCAAAAAAAGACAAAAATAAACATAAGTTTCTGTTTTGGTTATTAAAATAAAATATATTAAATACATTTCAAGAGTAAAAGGGGATATATCTTCTTTTTAACATAAAAAATGACATAAAGACATAAAGTGCAATAATGCACATCCCCATCTTCCTAAACAACATGGAGATGTGCAATAAGGCCCATTTTCATTGCACATCTCTATGTGTAAATGTCCTATGGAGAACACCATCTCTGGCGCTATGGCTCCATCTGGCGGACAAAAAGCGCTACTGCATGTGCGGTTTTATTTTTTAAATTATTATTATGGTCCACACGTGACCCGAACGGATCACGGATCAACAGCAATCCGTTGCACCCCTACTCGCTACAGAGGCCCGCTGGTAGCGCTCTACAGCCGAGGTGTCGTTGCGTGTCGGGGCGAACCCACAACAACACGCTGCAGAGAGTCCCACAACGATTCCTACTTCACTGCTGCATCGTAGATTTTATAAATACTCTTGTTTTATTTCTGAAGTTATCCCAAAGTGCACTCCTTTGAGGAACAAAACCGGTATTAACCGGTTACCATTATTTTTTTAATAACTGTTCCTGTTCCAGAACATAAACGAAACCGTAAACGTTATTTTTTTTTATGTTCCCTGGAAAATACTAAAAGTTCTTGAACCGGTTCAAAGCCCTGCCTACAACAAGCCCGGAATAAACTGTGCTCGATGGGAGATCGGGCTTTCAGCTCAGCCGCCCCTCGTATTTGGAACTCCCTGCCCGCTGCACATTAACTGTTTTAAAAAGGCACTTAAAACCCATCTAAAAAAGCTTTCTTTAAACCGTTCTCTTGAATCTGTTTTTAGTTGTTTTTTTGTTTTTTTTTACTTTCTTCCACTTTTTACAACCTGTCTTTTAAATATGTGCTATGTTGCACCTTGGGATTGTTTAATTACAATGAAACGTGCCGGAAACCGGAAACGTTATTATGTTTTATGTTCCGGAACAGGAACACTTATTTAAAAATCATGGTAACCGGTTAATACCGGTTTTATTTTGTTCCTCAAAAGGAGTGCACTTTGGGGATAATTTCAGATTATTTATAGAATCTACGATGCAGCAGTGAAGTACGAATCGTTGTGGGACTCTCTGCAGTGTGTTGTTGTGGGTTCGCCCCGACACGCAACGAGACCTCGGCTGTAGAGCGCTACCAGCGGGCCTCTGTAGTGAGTCGCTA
>OMKY01140383.1:3014-13530 GCA_900302395.1 Bregmaceros cantori
ATCACTTTTACTTTTGTATTAACAAGCTGTTAATTTGGAGGGTAAGAGACACCAAGCCAGCGACACACCATTAGACAGAGGGACCACACATCCCTTTCAACGCATGCAGATACACGAACCCGTTTGTGACTGCGTTTAGTTGTCATAATAAATAATATTTCTTTGTAATATTTCTCGCGCATGGAAAGGTTATAGTTAAACTATGCTCTCCACTTTATTTTTTTAATATATGTTTGTTATTACATATAGCATATCTGTATTGTGATATGAGTACACCACACCTCGGGGTGCAGCCGGCCAGCATTCACAAATCACAGGTCCCACGATCCCCCAGAGGGACCGTTATATAGATCTTATATCTTATATAGAAATATAGAGGGGAGTCATGTTATGCATTGGTTCCCTGCCCTGTTACCTGTACATGTTTATGCCTGTTAACCTGTTAGCACTTCTGCCATGCCTGTTACCGTGTTAGCTCTGTATCCTGTTCTTAGTTAATTCATGTCTGCCTGTTCCTTCTCAGTATGTTTTAGAGTGGTTTATAAACTGCCCAGCTGGTCAAATGACGAACCCCAGATGTTTCTGCAGCTAATTCCTATAGTCTGCATATCTGTGATAACATCTGTTCTGATAGCAGTCGGAAGTTAAAAACTAGTTTCTATTCATCCCTGTTCTAGGTGAGCTTGTAATTAATTACATGGCCCATAGCTATCAAGTATATTCCTTAGTCTTGCCCTTTATCCGTGTCCATGTCTGTGTCTGTAAAACCCAGTTTAACCGGCAGTTTAACCGGGCGTAACACAGATAATTGTATATAGTCCCTCATCGACACTCCGGGTGTGGTCTCGCGCACACCCAGACATCACACACAGGTAAAAAAGAGAAAATAAGCTGTTATGATTCGGAAGATAGTTTTGCCATAAATGTTGTTTTCTTTAACTTTGTACCTTCAATTCTGTTTGGTTTTTATACATTTCAGTCCCCAGGTTTGATGAATTAAATTGTGTGCTCCTGGTCCTCAAGTTTGCCCAATCCTGGGATAGAGGATCATAATTAGAGCGTTCAGCTGTTGACATCTACAGCCTTGATCAGTGGAGTTAAATCTGGTGAAGAGTGAGCTAAATATATAAATACCTTCTTGAATTTCATAGAGGCGTGAAATGGTGTCAGTACTGTTCAGTGTCCAGTGGGGGGCAGAGCTCTGACATAAACATTAGGGACCTGGTCAACATCACATCTGACGTCCATGCTGTTTCTAATGGATGGCTGTCAGGTGCCCACCACTCACCACCCCCCACCCCATTTCCTAAGGTCGCAACCTCTTTCTCTCCACCACTTTCCAGTTTTCTCTCTCTCTCTCTCTCTCTTCCTCTCACTGGCCCGGACCCTCTTTCCATCTCTCAGTTCCTCCTTCACGCACGTCCTACTCCCACTCTACTCTCTCACTCAGTCCCTCTACTTTCTTTGGCTAGCAAGCGGTGAAAAACTCGGGCATTCATTACCACTTGCCACTTTCAGACAACATCATGATCAGCATCTTTGGTTCATTGGAGAGGCAATGGCAATAACCGTAACAGTGGACTTAGTAATGACTTGCAGTGATGCACATTTAGCTGATGCAAGTGAGGCTGTATTCGCAGTCATTATGGCAAGAAAAAAAAGGAAAGTAAAAATATAATTATTAAATCACAGACGAATTAACATTGAATTTTAATAAAGACATGTATGCAGATTTATATTAAGATATATTATTAGAACAAAGCCGATCAATGTATTTATTATATTTTTTATTTAAAAATATTAATATTATTCACGAGACGTCCCGGAACGCAGGGGGGGTCAAAATAACGAGGTGGGGGATCCTGTTCCGGCATGTTCCGGCTCAAATTAACCCCTGCCTAGCGGTCACCATCGGCACTGCATCGACATTTATTCACTATTTTGTCCGAAGTGAACACTTTTCAGTGATACCCATCCATCTCCTGGAGGCTATAACTAAAGAATGGAAACAGATAAACACAAGCAGGCGTGCTTTTCTTACTGTAATGGATTGCATTGCCAGTGACTTAGACTTAATGGCACAACGAGTAACATTTTTTCGTGTAGTATGTGCTAAATGGACGATTTGAGGCAAAATATAATGTTTATATTATTTGTTTATCATGTTTATATTATATTCATTGTAATATAAGAGATACAAGTTGTTATACCTCTAAATAATGTTTAACTCTTTACATTCTAACACATTTGCACTGTGTCATGTTGTATTTTTTTTGCTTGTGACCAGGTCTTGAAAACAAAATTATTTGTTGTTCCGTTACGGTTCAGGCAGGCCTATGTTTAACACTTTCGTTCTCGGAACCGTTCCGCCACCAAAATATTGATCCTGAACCGGTTTGGAACGCAAAAATGTAGTCCGTTCTTTAAGTTCCTTATCTTGTGCAATGTTAAGTTTAGATATAGTTAATACAAAATATATTTGGTGGATTTTCAAACGTCAGTGCAACTGTATTAACGTGAAACCGGGTTTAAAACGCCAGTACATTCGCTTCCTTGTCTGTCCACAAGATGGAGCCCCAGATACATGGGCTTGACAACTGACAGTGAAAGTTGGATGGATGCACAACCGGAAATCGTCTCCCAGACATAGGAAATGTTCAAATATATAGAGAACAGAAGAAAACATTTTTAACCGGTTTTTATTTTATTTCATAATGTCCTTTTCTGTGCCGGAACAATTATTTTTTTTTTTTTCGTTTCCGTTTACACTCCTCATAAAATTCCATAAAATTCTGTTCGTTTTCGGTTTTCATTTTTGTTCCTTGATACGGTTCAGAGCCCTGCTTGTGACCTCCATTGGTTTACATTGTTTTTACTGCTTTTTTTGTTAGCGTCCCTCCAAAACCCTAGCCCCCTAACCTAACCCTAACCCCTAACCTTAACTCTAACCTTAACCCTACCCCTTTACCCTAATCTTAGCCCTAACCAAACACTTACAAAATAAGTGGATCCTTTTTGGGATTCAAACTTTACATCACAGCATTTAATACACCCAAATTATCCGATCTAACACCAGCCAGACTCCAAGCGTCCAAGAGCTGCAATTCATTGTATGGCTGCTCAAAACTGGCTGTAGAAGTGAGTGGATTGCAACCCCGTGTTGTGGTTTTGGACTCCAGAGTTAATTTCCACTCCCATAACAACTGTCCGCAGTGATTCATTTTATAACACCAGACATTTTCTTTTTATTAAAGCTCAAAGTTCTGCATAATTAAGGGAATAGTGGCTTTATTCTTGGGATAACATATTTTAGTACTCTTTGTTCTTGCACAACATTCCTAGCTTTGAGCCATTTGGGTTGTCACCACACACTGACTGGCTGTGTAGGTACTATTTTATTAATACTGTACAGTTTGGTTGTCTGTTGCTATACTGAATATCTGCAGTTGCAAAAGAAATCCTATATAATTCTAATTTAATTAATTAGGAATTAATTATGTCAGGTTTTGAAATTAATTAATGAAATATTCTTTTTATGGAAATTCATTTTGTAATGCTCATATTCTAGACATACTGTAGACCAGATATTTCAAGAGATTCTTTATTGATGCGGCGTACACCCATGCGGAAAATATCTTGTAGTACAAATGTTAGATTCATTGTTTAAGATCTGATCTGGAACATGTTATGTAAAGATGAATGAGAATGATTTTGAGACACAAAATAATGTTCATTAAAGTGGAACTGCTGGCATTTGTATCTGAGATAGCTGCATAATTGTACTTAATTACCAAATGTTACTCACAAAAAGTAATTTAAACGTTGTCATGAAGACAGAGGAACCGAAAACAATGCAGTGGGCCCCTCCCACCCTGCACACCACCTTTTCTCAGGGAAGGCGATACGGAACGCGGACAAACAGTTTATTCCCACGCGCGGTGATGCTACTGAATGCAGGGGATAGCCCTGCTTGATATGATGACATGTTACAAGTGCTTATTCTATGCCAATGCCACTTTATTATGTGCTGTTTTTCTTTCTTTTTGTGTTGATCTTGTCTTTAGAGATCTGTTTCATGCCCAACTAAAATCCCATGTGTGTGTGTGTGCTGCTGTCATGTATATGCAATATGTGAAATTAAAATGAATCCTGAAGAAGGTGGCAACTCCATGAGCTATAATTAGTAAAATAAAAGTGTGGGTGGTCACTGGTCTCGGTAAAGTATTACTTGGTGCGGGGGTAGAAGAAATGCACAGCCAGGAAGTCTTGGACGATAACTGTCAGTCGCTATCCTCAGGGAAGCACGGTCATGTCCAGGTCACAGATGAACTGCTGCCAGGACGTCCAACTTCTGTGACCACGGATGACAAAAATCGATTCTGCGTCACACGCCATGATTCTGGACAGCCTACCAGATCTGCGCTCAAGTAATAGATGAGGCTCCGGGGGTTTCCCGCCAAAGAGTTGGCCCCATCATCCAAGACATTCCGGACACAAGAGCTGTTAGCAGAATGGGTGACGAAATGCTTGAATGCACATCTAAAGCACAATGGAGGTTTTGGAAGACTCCGCCTCCCCGGGAACGGCACATTTTATGGCCCGGTTAGTCATCATGGACGCAACCTGGCTTCACCATTAAGAACGGAGCAGAAAAATAGGGGTGTGGATCATAGAGTGTGTTGACAGTTTAATACCAACCTAATAAGAACAATGACAGGTTCAATTGTATGTTAAATAATATTTGGTTATAAAATAAATCCGTCAATGTCGGAAGTGTGGGGCCTCAGGTTCCTTATCGAGGATAGGTGCATTGACAAGCTCATTTGTCCGTAATACAAACACTAAGCACACATACCTGGTTGTGTCAAAGTGAAATCCACTACGCATCAAGGCCAAGATCTAATACAACCTTGAATGCATACATTGGACAACAAAACTGAGGAACTAGGGCTGTTGCGCGTGATGTCACGGCTTGGCGGCGGCAAACATTTTGGTGGTATCAACTACAGTGAAGTATACGTAAACATACGTATACGTAAACATGTAACTACTTCATATCCATTATATGGGGTAAATGCAATGGACGTCGTTAGGCTGCCATCTTCTTGCGAATCATAGCATATTACCATGGATAAATCAATAATAGAAGACTTTTAAACAGACAATGTTATGCAAATATTGCTCTATGCCTGGCTGCTATGGTAGCACCATAATGTCTGCCGCCGCCAAGCCGCAACATCACCTTGCAACAGCTCTATAGACACGCTCCAAAGCAACACCATGCGATGGATGACCAATCATTGACTCACTCGTAGATCACACAACTCTGCAGACTGACGACACTCAAAGCAACAATGGCAACAATCAAAAGGAGATCTGAAAAACTCTGGTCATAGAAATCGCACCCAAATCGGCCTAACAAAACTCTGCCACAAGGGATTACATAAACCTAAACAGAACAACACTGAATAAGCACCCCTGAACCATGTTGGTGCTCATTCTGCTACAAGTGGAGATGGTGAGAAATGATGACCTTACAGTATAAATTAACTTATACACTAGTTTGTCCTTGCCCAGATCACCCTTGTGTTCTGTATAAGATTTCTGCCGGGGCATCCAGCAAATGCGACAAGCATCACGACTAGAATATGCAAAGGCCCAGTGTATTTTAGAGTTCCGAACCCAGAGCATAAAATTGGTGTGAGTACATTGTCAGTGGTTTTCCAGAATGGGTTCTTTGGACGTTTCGACCAGAAAAAAACATACGCCCTCCCCCACTCTGTAGGTCCCAGGAGTTGATCAATTGCGTATGTTAGGCTAAGACACCCCGAGGTTCACAGTAATAAGATACCCTGCATCCAAAAGCGCAGACACACACACACATAAATACATACAAACACACACACACACTGAGTGCAAATGAGAAAGAGAGTGCTTCGACTTCAGACGTCACTGTTGGCTTCAGTCGCGCTGATGAGGCGTGAGTTACAGCGCTGCGACCGATAAATATGTGCATTACTAAATTCATGTCTTTGCTGTTGGGATTTGCCAGTGGGTGCTCATCAACCCCCGTGGGTTGATGAGCACCCACTGTGCCCGGGCAGCCCGGAGCACCCACGAAGTCGGCGCCTATGCCTGCATCCCTGAATTGTCTGGAACCATTTTAATCATGAGTTGAAACAAACACTGCTATTCATCTTAATCCTTTGAAGGCTTAGGTGAACGGTGAATGATCCCGAAGTAGCTACTGCTACAGTGCTCTGTTGCCATTATTTGTTTGAACAGCATTATTAACATTATGAACAGCCTCCAATCGTTTAGTTAATTTGAAAAAAAAAAGCATGTTGTGTGCCCCAAACCATGGCCAATTTGTCTGTTCTATTTTGGCTGCCTAAAGAGGTTGTTAGGATGGCTGAAGTTGTTATCACCGCATTTCCAGAAGGCTCAGTAAAAAAAGCTATATTTATTTATTTTATTTTTTTTTTGCCGTCAGCGCCGTTTTTCCATCTTTATTGGATAGGATTAGTCAGAAACTGAGTTGAAGAGATCGGGGGTAGAAATCGCAGACAAGTCGACGAGCGTGGTCGACGAGCGTAGTCGAACTCGCGACACTGCAGACGCTGCGGTAGACACATCGCCACCAACATGAATGGGGTCGCGTTAGGTGCGGTGTCCATAACCGCTCGGCCAACGCGGACCGTGAAAAAAATTGATTTTTATTAACCCTTCTAGGTTATTATTTTTCTTACTTTTGGTTCAGTCGACTAACAAAGTTTACTTTCGAACTGACTTTCTTTTGTATGTATTTTATAATTTTTGGTGCACATTTTTGATGCACATCAGGGACATTTAATAAGAAGTTACAGGAATAGCGCTGTTGCAAGGTGACGTCACGGCATGGCTGCGGCAGACATTATGGTGGTATCATCGAGGTCAGACAAACAGGCAGAGAGCAATATTTGCCTGGTCCGTTTAAAAGTCTTTTCACTACTGACTGAACTACTTCTCAAAAGTAATTAATCTCCAATGTTTAGGAGAGTACCAAACCTCTTCAACAAAGCATTTGACATAGAAAAATGCATTACAAATCAACAGAGTTTAAATCATTAGTTTTGAAGTGTGTTAAGTGGTTTTGAACTAGTTTGTTAAAAAAAAAAAAAAAAAACATTGTACAACATCGCACAGCATTGCACTAGTAATAATCATGAAGATAATTTGCCTTTTGGGATGAATAAAGTATTCTGATTCTAATATTATTTGTCACTTGAACAAATATTTAATTTTATATATATATATATATATATTCATCCCTTTCATGATTTATTTTGATAGATGAATGACCCTGCCTAGACCTTCAGGACAAATGGAAAAGGACAAATGACGTAAAAAAGTTGTCAGTGAGCGTTCATTTCCCAGATGAGAGCTTTTCATGTCTATGGCAGTGAGTTAATCACAATTAAGGGGACTTAACCTGAGCTTCATTGGCAGATGCTGCTTGGCCACAGGTCTGCATGGGTTCTCCAAGACAATGATAGACTTAGGGTCTCTGGAAGTATGTCAAGATAATCATCAAACAGGCTTGTCTAACCTGGGCCTGTGAAGAATCTGCCCCCTGCTGGGGGACAGCTGAAGCTTCTTTCATTATCAAGTATGGTCTTGTAGCTCTTTGTCTATTGATAGCCACATTAGTGCCGCCAAGTTTAATCACAAGAAAATGCACAATATGCCCTCACGTGCTCTCGCATGCGGAAAAGTGGAGGCAGGGGAGTGTAATATAATAAAATTAAGCGGTATGCTTGCGAGCCTACAATTAAGTATACAGCCTATCACTTATTGCAGCAGTTATTAAATAACTTCACAGATCACCAGTGGGACACACATTGCAGTTTTCTAATGGATGGGATGATGAACATAGTGAAAATTATTAACAATTATTCATTTTAAATGCATTCACCCTTTGAGTGCCAACCACTTTTAGACAGAATAATAATACGTTTTTACAGGTATTATTATTTTGTTTACATTATTTTTTTAGGAGCAAGTGCCATTTTTCATTCTTTCATTCAAGTGCCATTTTTTCATTCATTGAGCAAGATAGTGACAGGATTAAATCAGAAACTGACTCAGAAACTGACACACAGGTGACAAAATCCCAGCAACCCGTGTCCAGAATGACGCAAAAGGTCACTGGATGGTACACTACTTCCAGCCAGTGGCCACCACAAGAAGTGCAGATGCCAAGCAGGCAGCTACAGAAAAGACGAGGTCCTTTCTCATCTTCATCACTTCCAAACAATCTTTAGGGGAAATTCGTGAGAAGTTTTTGGAATTGTGGACAATTGAGTCCAATGAATAATATACATTAGAAGAAGTTAATGAAAAAGAAATAGATTGTAGGCAACAATATATTGAGGATTGTGGATTTTCTTTTGCAATTCTTCCTTAATATCTACCCTATTTCAGTACTAAAGACTAAATTAATGTCAGCAAATATTTGGAATACATTTTTATGCAAATTCTGCAATTATACATGATATCTTCAGGGGCCAAGTGTTTCCCAGTTTGTTACAAATGGAAATGATTCTGAAAATGAACTATTAACTAATTCATTATATCTGTAATTATATTAATTGTTTGCATATTCTCATTTCTGAAATTATGACTTTTGATATTTAGCAATAAGGGTGAATTAGATTAGCAAATTAAAAAGAGCTGTGAAGCGAGAAAAAAGCTGTGATTAATAGGGGTGTTACATGTGACGCCACGGCTTGGCGCCGGCAGACATTTTGCTGGTAACACTTATGATGAAGTATACTTATACGTACGGTTAAGTGGTATTACTTACCACTTCACATCCATTATATAGGGGGAATACAATGGTCATAGTTAGGCTGCCATCTTCTGGTGATTGATAGCATATTAAATGGATAATAGAATACTTTTAAAAGGACAATGTTATGCAAATATCGCCCTCCTCCTGTTCTGACCTTGATGCCACCACCATAACTGCCGCTGCCATGCCGTAACGTCTCTGTGCAACAGCCTTACTAAGATCCAAAAGAGATCTAACGTTTACTAATATTTAGATCATTGCTGTGCTCGAAGAGCCACCTGGTCAAAGCAGACTTTGCTAATGAAGGTGTTCTAACTAAAACACCCACTTGGGACATCCATCCAGCAACTCCCGTCCTGCCATCTGCTATTCACATTTCACTCACGAAAGTGAAATCCTTTGGGGAAATGCTTGAATGGCCATTTACACAGCAGTTTACTCATACAGTATTAGCCGAGCCAAAACCACAGAAGGTCGCGACAGTCACGGATTAAGCCAGGAATGCAATAAATAGCGGAGAAGATGGTATGAGACCGGAGTAGTAAAACGTATGGTACAGTGCGTGGTAGAGACTATAAAGAAATTATTGCAGGATCATCAGAGATGGCAAGTAACAAAGTACAAATACTTAAGTACTGTACTTAAGTCGAGTTTTCAAGTATCTGTACTTTTAGAAGTACTTTTTTCTGTGAATCCTTTTTACTTTTACTCAGTAGATTTTTAACAAACGTATTGGTACTTCTATTTCCTACTTTTCCCAAAGCAAGCTTGTTACTTTTGTCTTTTTTCTGCAGCGACATGGTAGAACTTCATGTATAGCATGAATGAGTCAGTATTTTTTCCCTCGTCCCGAGGGAAATTTGTCTTGGACATACACACACCTGCCAGATAACAAAGCATGACACTCGTCTATTCTGTATCTATTTGCTCTATTGTTAGTGGCAGTTTGTGCTGACATTACCCCCGGTTTCCTGCACAAATATGATATTAATTTATCATTCTGAAAGTACAATAAATTAAATGGACATAATTGATTAAAAAAGGAATATGAAGGGGAGTTCCAAGATGGCGGCACTCGAGTAAGACGTGGTCTTTGTGCTCCCGAGACCGATATTTTTCCGGAGACGTTTTGATAAGCTGGATCCCCCTCCTTGGCGGTTCAGAGTGCTCACTGACTGATACGGCGTTATTTTTTTTGGTTATCTGGACATTTGCACCGAGTTATGACCAGCAAAAAACGGCAAACGACCATCCCGTTCGCGGAACGAGCCGGGAGCGCAACCGAGAAGCGAACCCAGGAGGACAACGGAGAGGATGCGGCCCCACCGTGGGCGGCCACGATCCTGGAAAAAGTGCAACAAGTGGTGGAGGAGATGCAGCGAGGAGAAGAGGAGGCTGGGCGGAGAATTGCGCAACTAGGTGCGGAAAGACGGAACGAAATGGCGGCCATGGAAGCGCGGATTACTACCATTATTGAAGCAAGACTAACCACCATCGAAGCTAAACAAAGAGAAACGGCGGGAAAGATCCAGGACATTGAGGCGACGCTGAATGCGGCTGGGGATGACGCGACGGCCCAGGCTGAACGACTGACTACTCTGGAAAACGCACTTCGCCGACAGCAGGAGAAAATAACGGATCTCGAGGACAGATCGAGGAGATGTAATCTGCGGGTGATTGGAG